>WURS02070962.1:0-10429 GCA_011762765.2 Rhinocypha anisoptera | reverse complement strand
CCCCCCCCCCGGGGGGGAACGGCCAAAGGCCGGGGGAGGGGGGGGGGCCGTGGCGGTCTCTGCTACCGACGCCCCGCGCGGACCCCCCACGCCCGCCCGGGGCCAAATGATGCCGGGGGGGGGGGACCGCCCCCCCCTTCGGGACGCGTTCCAGAGGGCGGTCGTACGTGTAACGGCGTGATTTAAGGTCAGGGGATGCGGATGAAAAGCGGTGGAATTCGTCGGGGAATTTGCAGCGTGCGATATCCAACACAGACACACGTCGCGGTTTAGAGGCGACCGAAACTATTCGGAAACATGCTCTGGGACGTTCACTTTCTACTCACGCGCGTATGGAATCAAAATCGTCCATTCCTTCTGCCATTTCAATGGTCGAGAGATCTTTGATGAGCCCTACGACCCCCCTTATTTTCATAGGCGTCCCGGCGAACCGTCCACCGCGGATACTTCCGATCCGCGGCATGGGAGGTCGTTTAATGTCGCGGTCGGCGCGCTTGCAACTCAAACACATTCGCCACTCGAGCCAAGAGGGTCCTCGAGGTGCGACACCAACAACGAAATCCCCTTTTCGCCCGAAACCTTAGACTCAAAAAGGTTTCGTAATAGACGTCCCGAACCCAGTAGTATAAGGACCGAGTGGAGGGGCTTTATATAAAAGCTCGGGAGTCAGGAGTCAGATGTATATTTAGCCGCACGTTTCCTGCAGGAGAAACATCCTGAAGTCAACATATGTCAAAAGTGGGGAATCTACTGTGCGTCACGGATCATTCCAGTCAAGTAGGAATGGACAATTTCGTCGTGCCATTTTATCCTGCAGAAAGCGCCTTTCGAGAGATAAATGAAGCTAATAAAGAGCGCAAAGAAGATAACTGTAAAACGGACGATTCTATTAATAAATTATAAATATTTCTGATCTTAAAAAATAATAACAATAACAACAGGCAATTCCAAGGGTGACTTGGAATATCTTGTATTAAGAATAAACGATGAGATATTAATATAGGTTTAGTCTTCGTTGTGCCAACAGCCAAAACTTAAATATCATAATTTATTTCTCGGACCCGAGAAATGTAATGCGGCGGAGTCCTAGTGGGAACCACCTTCCTGTTGTGCTAAGTTGCCAGCTCCGCTGCTAGGTGGCAGAGTAATAATGAGTGCTGAAAATGAGACGTCCGTGATTCACATTACAAAAAGATTGCCGTGATCGAATTTCCTCTTTGCGAAGAAGTAAAATGTCAAGAATGTCCACAAACGGTCGTCTAATGTGCACGGGACTTCCGCCGTCGACCAAAGTACCGTTAGGGTAGGTGGTGGTGAAAGGTTAGGGTTGATAGGATGGTGAAAAAGTGGTCCCGTCTCCAGGACCGAGGGGGAATACACGCCCTTTCGAAGCACTGAAAGTTAAAGAAAAGGAAGGAGACTTCTATGAAAAACATTTGTTAGTCTTGAAATGTGATGCCAAAGTTACAGAGTAATATGTTCCATTATTTCTGGAGATATAAATTGTGGTGCATTACTTTTCAAACACTCCCAATCCGTATCAAAAAAATAACATCATGATCCACCAAGTCACAGGTTGGGGTAACAGCCTTTTTGGACAGCAAGTCGATACTATTTATTATAGTATAGGAGGAGGACACGATTTATTATTTTTTCGGATGGGGGAATGGTGCCCAAAAACAGTCAGGTCACTCGGGAAGGACTACCACACACACGCCGATGAAAACGAGAGCGCAAGATGATGACCGCGAGTGCTTAGCAGACAGATGGCAACCCGGTCAAAAATGGATTCCTTGAACGTAGGCAAATCGCCGATCTCGCACGCACACCAGGTTATCCCGTTTCCAGGCGCCAGCTTCGGGCAAGGACGCCACCGTGAAGTAGGCAGACGTTCCGGCATCGCATGGGCTCATTCGGCCGCTGCGGCAGCAGTCACAAGAGAATGCGAGGCCGACACGTTCGACCATTGCGAGGGAGGCACGGTCGCTAATTCTTCCCACACACTGCTTAGGCAACATACATATGTACACCAAAATAAATTCCAGGTGGGGCAACCGTAAAAAGTAGGTTCGGTTTTTTTTTAATAGGGGCTAAATTAAAATATCAAGATGTGAAGTTTGCTATTTGACGAATTCCCGCTAACTGTCAAAGATGAACCTGGATATCTGTTCCACCACTTCCTTCATGGTAACCCGTTTACACCTGTAACACAAAATGAATTTTAATGACGAAGACAGAAAAATTTTCCACCAGTTGAGCAAGTCGAAAAGTGTCATCTATTTGACACTTTTCATCAAAGTGTCATTTAGTGTTTATTTAGTCATCATTTTCATTTAGTGTCATCAAAGTGACATTAATAGGTTTCAATTCCACCACATAACGCCTAAAACTATTCAATTCATTTAATACAAAAGTTAAATGGCAAGGGGACCGTGAACTATTAATTTATATATTAGTACGGCCATTAACTGTAATACCGCTCGCTCGAACTGCCATTCTAACCCAAGGTTCTACGGGAATGACAAAGAAACATTTTTAACTCGATTCGTAAAAGAGTCGCGCGCATGTGGATAACTAAGCCGGGATATTTTTATTTCTAACATTTGTTTAATTTGTACCTCTAACTCGGATATCGTTCGAAAAAACATTGTGGTGGGCCGCAGGTCTAGGGGAAGTGATCAGTGAATTATGCTATGAATAGTATCAGTTTAAAATTGCACTTACTAAGCGTCAGTGCCAACAAAACCTCCTGGATGTAATTTTCGTATCAAGGCTCAGCTGTTGAAAACTGCAAATATTTCCTCTCCAAATAAGAATACAACAATTCCCAGAGCATGGTACAACGTTCGAAGCAAACAGTATTTTCAAACACATCGCGAGATGGTAAATGTTTAAGGAAAGGTCATGAGCCATAAAGCTCATGAATTTATTACAAAGGATTATTACACTCCTCGACCACAGGAATATTTCTCCACGACGATACCACTTAATCATCAACTATTTGGTGAAGGAGAGATGTATTTCTATTAGGCAAGAAATAAACAGCAAATGATAAGGAACCAGGGATAAAATCTGCACCGTTTAGTCAAACGGGGGCAATAACCTGACACTCGAGACTTATCGGTGCATTGAGACACTAAGCGATGAGTCACTTGCACGTTCTCTGCATCTGTTGTAATCGACTCGTAAATCCGTAGAAACTGAACTTCCAGTTAAAATTAAAATTTTATTCATGCGTTAGGATCAATTGAATTACGCATGCCCGACTAATAACGTGAAGCATTCATGGGACTGGACCTGATCAAAGTTGAGGATCCTATTCAGTCACCGTTGGCGGGCAGTGGTGTTATAATGTCTTATTGTAAGTGACGCTAACGGTCATTGGATATCACGAATTCACTGAATTGTACACGTTAGAGCAATGCAGTGAACGTAATGAACCATCTTCTTCAACGGAAATTAAAATTTCTAGCATGAAACACGTGCGAAAAATTATCCACCAGACTAAGGCCTTTCACCGGAGACGAAATTACACGGTCTCCCAATCTAAGGCCAGGGTCTTGCCTCAATTTGGCTCAGCAAGACGGTCCTCCGGATTATATATTATTATTCTATCAAGAATTCATTACGTTCTGTTGCAGTAAACGCCATATAACGGGAGAGTTACAGAGGTCCTTGCACCTGTAAATGTTACAACCTAAATGAAAGGCAATTCCGTTCGTTTTGTAAACCGCCCACCGGACTTATTTGGGATTCGGTAAAATTTTGGGTGATTGATTTCCAAAGGGGAAACATGGAGGAGGAGAACAAATTTTCATGGAAAAGACGCCGAGCGAAGAAAGAGTTTAGGGCATCATCTCACACCCGTCGCGGAAATAAGTTATGCAAATTACAAAGTTTGCTTCAATTTAAGAAATAGGTTACCATTGGGCTTAGCAGGGGCTTTTCAGGGGACCCGTTCGATTATATCACAATGAGTGCAACCCCTGTGACGTGTTTAACTGCTAGACACAATATAAAGGTGGCGAGGCTAAAAGAAGAGAAAGCACGAGAGACAAATGAATTATTCAGTTCCACCGTCATATGATTTATTCATTCCTTTAACTTTAAGAAGCATTTTTCCATCAGGGTATATATTCTTTTACGTGATTATTTCAGGAGCCAATTTATAAGGAATAAAAAAACAGTAAAAGCAATTCAAACCTGGATATATTTTGAACGAAGGAAACAAGAAATAATAATTTTACACGTTTCACACGGCCTCGTAGGTGGTAGAATTCTTGAAATTCGTAAAACACCTCTAGATCTTTTATGTAGTAGACTGTATATAATTATTTTTAAATAAACGATAAGCTGAACGGAAAGAATGCTGATAGCAATGCCCAATTTAATTTCCTTATAGAGCATAAGCTATAGTATGAACGAGTTAAGACCTGCGAAAATGATTACCTTACAGCTCTAACGAACAAAAAAACGTTACTGGTCGTACTTCGAAAGTTCATAGACAGTTAAGTTTTTCGCGTCAGTGAAAGTAGTCCATCGCAATCGAAGGATAGAAGTCAACATTAGGGCTAGCCTACTTCACAGGGGAGATCAGGAACAGGCATAAGGAAAGATCGCTTATTGAGGAACAAGTGTTATCGGAGCCAGGGCTTATAATGGAATAAGAGGCAAAAATATTTGCTTAAAAAAAGATATTTCCCGAGAATTAGCAGGGAAGCTGTAGAAATAGGAAACATCCTAAGAGCATAATCTTTCCTGTACTAGGAACTTTCCAACGGATCTTTCCAGTACTAGGAAACGAGTTTTCCAACATCAGAGTCGAAACTCGGGAACTTTATGGCAATCCACCAATACCAGCCAATTACAGAGCAACGGCCGAGAGGTGACGGCAATATTAGATGCAATTTCCACTTCAGTCTGGTCTGAAAACGTCTACGGCATTACGGATGAAATTTCGTCATCTTAGGGTGTATAAACATAGAAAACCCGAAAAGAAGTAAGAAATATCACATTTGCTTTCAAAGGCCGAGCAAGGAAACATCTGGAGCGAAGGTCAACGTCATCGAGCCAAAAAAAAACTATCGTGCAACAGGTAAAAAATATTATTCATGTCGTTACACTTCTTTCTTGTCACAGTCTCACATAACAAGTTGCGATAAGCTTTGCGAACCCAAATCATGTCTCGTCCGATCCCTTCGCTTTCACTCTTCTGCCATGCACAAGAGGAAATGTATTGTCATTATACGCCGGTCCTATGCATCATTTTGAGGCATTATTATAAAGCACTACGTAATACAAACATTTGTATCAAATAAGCTCGGTTATATCAATGAATTTCACGAACCGAACTCCTGATCTAGCAACGGACACCTTGGACTTCTCACACTTTCTACATTTTCCCGAAATTCAAAAAATAAGGAATGGCTTTTCTAAAATGATAAAATACACTAAAAAACTCCAGGTCTTAATTACATGTGCCTTCTAAAGGGAAAGAATGAACACCAAAAGAGGCCATATTTGACATGTTTGATGGGAAGATAGCAGATAGCAAGTACCCCAATTACTTCCCTCGATTTGACTTCCATGCGATGGTGAAGTAGAAATTCAACCAAATAAAATGATGACCAATGAGCCGAAGTACAAAAGAATGGAGGCCTTTTGCCAGCCGAACATAAAAAAAGAAAGGGAGCAGCCACCTGGACGACTGCCTGCGCTACGACATTACGCATGTCGAAACATCATATATTTTTCCGCAAATTAAGAGCCCTTCGAGCTTTGTGTGCCACCAGGCGTTAAAACGGTCCTGAATAACTCTTCGGTTTGACCGAGGAGAGCTCAGCTCATCCCGAAACGCCAAGGTGACTCCATCGACACGGGGAATTTTATCGCAATTCCTTACGCCAACTGAGTTAATTTTAGAAGGGAGCAGAAGATCGCACGCCCTCTATCAGATGTCAAGAGGCCTTTCCGCGAGAGAAAGCCGTGTAGGCTCGGGGCTGACGACGAACGGAAGAAATTATCACTTACATCAGCACGTAACGCAATATCCCGCAATGGTGTAAGACCAATTTACGATTAACAACTTTGAAAAGGAGTGACACAGGCCAAATACTTCGACGAAGGCTGACGGGAAACCGGAAAGAGATAAAAAATACATCTCTAAATGGATTTAATACAGCGCGATTACAGCAGCTTGGTTAGTTTTTAAGTTCCTTTCGGCAGGTTACTTTAAAGTTACCTCAACAAATTTCAATGCAAAATTTTGGGGGCCATTCATACGAGAACCTTTCAGTGAAACTACTGAATTGTTCAGAGCTATGCGGCGATTTTCTGAAATTTATTTATTTAAAATCCCCCACTAACAGCACGAATAGGCCAATTACAGTGGGCACTACAACAAATAAGGACGAAACACACACATTAATGCCCTAGGTGGAGATTGAAAAATCCACCTAGTCGGGGTTCGAACCCGCGACCTCAGGGTTGGCAGACGAGGACGTTACGCCGCCGCCACCGAGGCCGGCCTAATTACGTCCCGTGGACAATTTACATTAAAAAACTCCGCGTCAAATATTCAGAAAGAGTCGCGAACTTCTCATAGAAATTTTCCCTTCCACTTTACATTCCCGTTTTGTTGCAAGAGTAAGATATTCAAGCCCACAAGGAGAGGACGTGCCTCCTCTCGCGTCCGCGAGCCGAGATTATTTGCCGATATTACTTCAACGCGACTCCTCAGAGCGTGGCGACGTATTTTAAGAAAGTTTTCGAGCGAAGGATGAATCGCTATATCAGGCGAGAGGAAGGGACAACGGGATTAACATACGACGGTGTTGCGAGGTACAATAGGGAGGAGTTTGGCGAATGAATGAAAACAATTACAGCAACATGCCCGACGGATACTCGCCCTCGAAACTTAGGAAGACGCGGGCAGTATACAAGAGCTTCAGCTGTGAAAAGAACCTAATTAATTAAATCAAGAAGGTTTAGGGTAGCGCAATCCGATTCGTGAAAAATTCCTACGATGAGATGAATGCCGAAAGAGCGATGCTTTTAGCACACATTGTTCGGAGGCAATAAGAGCGAGGAAGACGTAACGCTAGATAGAATTTATTTAAAAAAACCTTAGATCCGCTGAATTCTACGGTGAAGTTTGGTCCATTTTTCGTAGCCCATCCTGTATATAGAGCAGTCCAAACACATTCATAATGATAGAGATATTATAGGTACCCAAACTAGCAGGTGGGGAGTCTCGTTCCACGAGCAATACGTGAAAATAACCCCTCGAAAATATAGTTCACTACTTCTAACATTTCGGCGTGTATAGGATTATTATTTACAAATAGTATATTCAATGTTGCATTTTTAAAAAATATTCTCTTATGTAATATTATTTAGTAAATACTCCCGATTTTTCTTTTCTGTTCGCCTCCTCATCTTCTCCCTCCTAGAGAAGAAAACTAAGGAAAAGGTGCATAGAATAGTAGGAGAGGCAATCGTTGCATTAGATATCCTTCAATTAGGTAGATAAACCTTCAATTAATTAAAAAAATTGGTGTTCTTACCCCCCTGACATACACACCGCTAGGTGGCCGACAGTGATGCATGTAAATGTAGAAACTTTTGAAAGTACCTCGCTGAATTACTTCCCACTTTGGAATTAACCACCGCACGGCGGTCAAATGGGGCGAAGTTGATGAGTGCGATATTAGCGAGAACTCGACACGAACGGTCGGTACGGGGGTGAGCAAGAGTGAGTGAAGATGAGTGTAAAGTGCGAAACGTGAAAAGGGAGAGGAAAACCCGATCACGGCAGGGAGTGGGGAGGGGGAAGAGGGGAGAGCAGGGTTGCGAGTGAAAATAAACCTGGCGCCACTATCGATGCGATGAGATGGATGCGAGCACGCAACACTCGCGATGAAAACGATAGCCATCGAAAACATTCCGAAGATCGGAGATATATCTTAGGGAAAAACAGAGTGTGAGATCCGCCGTTTAAAGAAGGGAGAAAAAGGAAAGTGATGATCCCTAGGAGGTGAAAAAATAGGCTTTTTATTCTCTCTTTCTTTCTCCCCGGCACACCACCCGCGTCGAAAGGGTACTCTCGATCGAGATATTCACTCTTAAAATCTATTACACGCTCTCAACGGCATAGGGGTCGATCCCACAAATATACCGCGGCGGCAATAAATCTTCTCCTCGAAACAGAGCAAGGCCAACGCCACTTTACGTCCCCAGCTGACCTATTGCTGTTGCTGGCCCGTGTCCACCCAATGTGTGATCGACACACTTTTGACGTGCAAATCTTTTCACGGGGCAACGGTCAGTGGGAAGGCACGAATAAAATGTCCTCCCCCCGCTCCGCCAACCCGGGCAAATATCTTTCAACTCACAAGGAAGGTTCCCGGTACATAAAAAACTTTCTGAAATTCACCACGAGTATGTCTTAGATGAAGGGCGGGGTTAGAAATTTCGAGGCAATAGTGAGTAACCGTTTCTCAGCTCACAAAATTTCAATACATTTTTACCAGGATATGCGCGTTCTTATTTTCGATTTGCGTGTATAGTGATTTGACAGAACCATAAATTTTACAAGCGGAGGAGAGTCACTGGTTTGATTGAGCGTTCCTATGCACTTTTTTCTTTCATTACGTTACCGACTACCGGAAGTTTTACTTTTCTCTCATGCTTGTTAAGTCACACTGGTAACTTATTACTACAATCTCAGGACTCAACGCCCTGAGGACGTGAGCCTTCGAAACATGGACGGCGAAACGCGAGCTGGCCAAAACGAGTCGAATATACAGACAAAAACAGCAGAGCGTGCAGAAACGACAAAAACCCTTACATCCCTGCCAAAGTAGAAGGCGAATGGAACACGATTACGACTGTCAGCAGAAAAAAAACCTTCACGACTGTGAGCATGCCAATATTTGCTCTTTAAGTTTAGGTCGCACCGAATCTTTTGTGAAGGTTGTAACCAGTGGCACACAGCTAAAAACAGATATCAAACATGACTGAACCTATTTTCCTGAAAGCATAAAGGTACGAGGTGGGATGAAAAACTAGTTTCGGGTTGGGGATCTTCCTAAAACGGACGCTCGCCTTGCGTGGTACGAATTCGATCGGGTGGGGGAGTTAAAAGTCTCGAAATCATGCTGTAAACAAGCGCGGTAAAGGGAGCGTCGATAGCGAACAAGCAAGTTCAAAGATTTTGAGCGTCACGAAGACCGCCCGGATAAAGTCCAAGGGAGAGTGCATAGCCAAACCGCAGCGCAGGGAAAGACGAGGAACTTCTCCGCTTTGCTTATCTCTGGGAGCTTCGTGATCTGGGGAGAGATCTCGACATAGACCTTTGTTCGGCCCACGACAGTTATTTAAGAATCTCTCCAGCATTAATGGCACCGGTCTACTTTTACGATTTCGCGTTTGGCTAGAGCTCCAATGAAAAGAACGTAATGTATGTAAGCTGGCGGGCACGTTATGCGAGAGAGTAATAATTACGCGGTCGGTTTGGGATGGAGATGTAAAAATACCTCATTTAGATATCCTAAGGATATCAGAAACGTTGCATTTTAGACTTTTTCCTGTTCTCCAAGGTCGGAGAGTTGCCGATGTCGAAATAATCTCGAGGCTTTTATTTCCTTCGCCAATTTCGATGGAATCGCTGGCCGACGGAAGACGGGTCGCCGCCTCGCCAGAAGAGAGAGAGCATCTCGCCACTTCATCGTGGCTACTCTTGCGCCACCGCCTCTCGTCCGCGGCGGGGATAAAAATGAAGTGCTAACGTCCAGACGCCCATTAGTCGCCCCGTGACGGCCGCTTTACTTGCGATTGGAAGGTGAAAAAAAACACATGATTGGGACCCGATTGGAGACAAATGCGACAGGCCATGCTTCTGTTGACTGGTTTTACCAAGTACATCTCACACTGCGTAAAATAATCGAGGAAGAAATTTGCTACGGGGAACCGTACAGACATTTGTACTCTCTTCTTTTACGTCATGGCCGTGAATATTGCGAGGGGAAACGAAAAAAAAACTTAAAATGTATCTCTGTGGCAGTATTACCCGATAGATTTATCACTCCTGTTTCCCTAACCCATGTATTGGGGATCTTCTTTGAGGTCACATACAAAATTAGAACCGATATAGGTATAAAGTACGCCAAGATCAATCTAGTACTGCGACTTTCGGTCTCCGGAAGTTCTCACCCTAGCTTACGTAGTAAATTACCTTGTACAAACTTTTCATGGCAATGACATTTCATGACTTATACTTAGTGTGGGGGGGGGGGGGGGGGGGGGGCGTTTTTCTTTTTTTTTTTTGGTGGGGGGGGGGGGGGGGGGGGGGGGGGGGGGGGGGGGGGGGGGGGGGCGACTGGGGGAGGGTGTCGTCGCTGAGAGTTTCGCGCTGAGTGGATCCACTAAG
>WURS02070951.1:0-10429 GCA_011762765.2 Rhinocypha anisoptera | reverse complement strand
ATTCCTATCCCATTTTATATTTACCGCCTATGGCGTATTTTTCTCATATATATATTATATATATATATATATATATAATACACACACATTGATTTAAAAAGTCATACATAGTGGGATCGTTTTCTGGGCGAAGTATAACACTTCGTATTCAGCGGAGGATGGCGTGCCACTGAAGCCTTCTGATCCTTACCGTGAAACACTATTTCCGTCAGCAAATTATCAGCATCCTTCGAGATTTTCAGTTTTTATGAAAATATCTTTCTAAAATAAAGCTTAAAAAAATCACCAATAATGGTGATTTTTTCACCAAGAATGGTCGCCAAGAGATGAATTCATGTGAAATGTGACTTATTGGTTGGGGGGTTCTATCTGCGTTCAAAGGACCATATTTCACATACTTAGATCTAAAATATTACTAGATGGCACATATTTGTAATACACTGGGAATGAAAAAAATTTAAATAGTTATTCTGTTTCTACCTCCGGATTAAATCTTTGAAAAATGTTAACTCCCTGAATAAAACTGAAATGTCGAGATGGTCAAATCTTTCACTATGTGTCTTGATGCTCTACCTGTATACAGCTTTATGTTTTACACTTTTTAACTATTACTAAATGTTATCGAACTCTTCGCGTCACTATATTTCTTTCGCAATTTCTCTACATGCATTCATGAATTGAAAACATAGCAATCTGTGGAAATATATTCTGATTGATTTCTTCATCGAACGTGATGTATTTTTGCTGATCATTGTTATAGTAATTTATCCGCCACCCTTTGTGGTTGGTGTCAAAGTGTAGTATGGTAGTATGTGGCCCTTTAAGAGAAATCCTAAGGTTAATTCATCTAAACAACATTTGATGCAATTCATCATATATTTCGAAGGAAAACGACTGTCCAACCACCCTCTAGAATTTTTCTGAGAAAGTTGGAGTATAAATTATTGACATAAATGATGTCATCTACTGTTTTGATCTCTTTCTGTAATAATACCGTCATTAATAAAAATATGTATTTGAGTAGAATTAATTAGTTCATTAGTTTCACTGTTCCGTGACGAATATAAGAATAAACAGCGCTCAAAAAGGAGTCAAAAACAACCAGAAATACGACAATGTGAGAAATGCATTTAAATTATAGAAAAACTTATTAGATTTTTTCAAAGAACAATTGTAATGGTAATAAGTCAATCAATAAGCACAACTTGAATCGGCTTGGTCTTCCGGGGCTAATATCATTATGATATGAATACCCGAGAAAAAATAATATAAAAATAACTAATAAAAGCATTAACGAATAGAAAATGTTTTATAAGTGCATCTCAGCCACCAAGGAGTGCTATAAACAAACTATGAAAAAGGAATATAACCGTTAAAAATTAATGCACCCCTAACAGGGGTATTTATCATAAGGCCCCACCGGAACATAACATCTCTCTGTGAGACCGATGTTTTCCTTAACTTGGCCTTGTTAATGCGTTTTTCACATTCTTACCGGCTCTAATTACGTTGTATTTATATTTCATGTTTTAAACACCAGAGACCATTTTACGATGAAAATGTATTTTTATATTGCTAATAAGGATTTCTTTATATATTTGAAAAATATGCAATGAGTAACACAGGACGAAAGAGTGATGATTCATCTATGACTAATAGCCGTAAAACTTTGGTGTTATAAAATTTAAAGCAGCTCTGAATTAAATTGGCATTAGGCTCAACTTTATGAAACTTAATGAAAGAGAGAATCAACAAAGCTTTGTATTTCCACTATTCGACTAAACCAGACGTTTCTAGAACTATATTGTGGAATAATAAAGATTTTTTGTCTTCAGGTATGGGTTATTTAATACACTTCTTGAATTTCAAAAATTATGTTTTTCGTTATGAAAATTTGGTAAATTTTGATAAATATATTCTTTAGGAGAAATTAAGACTTACGTGCTGACCCCGTAAAAATATATCTTGTTGTAATAGGAATTGGAAATAAAATTGATTTCTAGCTTGAATGAAGGACGAATTCTAGGTCTGTAGCCTTGTTTTGATAATTTTGGGAGCTTGATCACTGCTTGGAAATAGTACGAGATACCAGGGCACTTATGCGGGTGAGCTGTGTTTAGGGGGAGTGGCCGCAATGGGTGAATGGTGACCGCGGAAAGGAGGGGGAAAGGAAATACATTGATACAGCACCAAAAGGGTGGAGTAATTCCATGGAAGATAGGGTGAGATAAGGCTACTCGTGCCGCCCTTATGCATTGTAGCGAGAGAGGGAAAGGGAGGGATGCAGTGGCTCTCAATTATATCCACTGCTGAGAAGTAAAAGGCGAGAGGGGGAACTTAAGGGATTTTACGACCGGAGGAAGACCACTTGAAACAGAGTGAGGGAGTGAATAGGAATTCATTCAAAAAATTGTAATTGCTATATTAGGTAGTTTTGATATGGAACAGTTTTTACCAAACCATTTCGAGAGTACCCACACATCTCCCCAATCGTAACTTCCTTGTTTATTTTCGGCCCCCCTCCTACCCCCCCCCTAGGCCAAATCATCGCCCCCAAGGGTGATGTAGAGCCCACTTTAGGAACCACAGATATAGGATCACATATTTCAAGTGATCGTACAAGGACTTTTTAAAAGAAAGCTGATTAACTAGTTGTCACTATCCAAAATATAGTGATATGCTCATATTTTATTTTTGTTATTCTGTTTATTAAGTCTATTCTGCTTATTCTATTTATTTTATTTATTCTATTTGTTCTGTTTGTTCTATTTATTTTTTAAATTTTATTTATTTATTTTTAATCGCCCACAAATAGCACAAATAGGCCAATTACAGTGGTCACTATAACAGTGTTTTAACAACAAAGACGAAACACACACATCCATGCCCTAGGTGGAGATTGAAAAATCCAACTAGTTGGGATTCGAACCCGCGACCTCCGGGTTGGCAGACGAGGACGTTACCCCGCCGCCACCTAGGCTGGCGATACTACCCGAAGTATTTTGACAATACCTAAACTATTTTGACAATACCGTCAAAACTATACCTAAGTATCATTAAAAAGTTTGAAATATTTTGTATGGGACTTTATTTTTATTGGACTCTATTGTCAGTATAACAAAGCTGCAGTTCAGTAATATTTGTGATGATACAGGAGAACTTTTTCAAAATGCCCTGGTCTTCTAAATTAACGAATATTTCATATGCACTGCAGATCACGGTAAATCTACGCTACAAATAATGTCCATTTACCTTTTAATTATTTCACAATTCTCCTTTTACTTTACTTTATCTGCGCAATTTAGACTTTAATATTTTTCTCCAGTAGCCTCAATAACATTAAATTTCTAGAACCAATGAAATATTATCCCTTCTGTATTATTCCATCTACTTTTCATATGTCCCACACTTCCTCAAGTGTCTCCCGATCAATATGAACGATACATTACATTTTATTCTATCCTGGAGAAAGGTTCTTTATTAATATTTCTTCTGTTCTAAATACCCTTTACAAGTTTTTAGACATTAGAGACAACTATTTAAGTCCTTTTGTAAATATTCGGGGTCGTGGTAGCCCAGTGGGTAGAACGCCTGCGTACGGGAACCAGGGTCCAAGAACCGGTAAGGTCTCTGGATCCCTCCAAGTAATACGCAAGCTAAGTGATTTTTTGTGAACACCATATCTTCCTGGGAAACCGCAGACGGCACAGGATGATGAAATGTCCTCCCTAAAATGATGTGTGAATTTTCACATGTCATGGATCTTAGTATGAATCGATTTCTACCGTCACTTAAAAAACTAACATTTCGGTTGAATACTGTGGTGGTGGTATGAATTTTCCTCGTTAGATTTCAAGTTCCTCATTCAAAATATCTGCATAAGTAATTCAAAAACTTTGTAGACCAAGTGATCGGCTCTGGCCAAAAGAATCATGCTTAATGGTTACATATTTATCTATAATTATAACTTACGGAATGGTTCTATTATTATTTATTTTATGTTCTGGCGGTCAGTGAATCCATATTGGTTCAGTTAAAATTGCCTGTCATCTACTATCGATATACCGTCTGCAGAACAAAGCTGAAACTATAGTGTCTAATAATAATAATGATCTATTGTTTCAACATTAGGATACTTGTCGAATTGTCAAGTTTTTTAAATATGAGAAAATTATGAAACTTCAAATATTCATAATAATCGTATTATTATGATTTTAGAAAATGGCAGATGGCTCCAATTACACTATACATTATTTATACACTATACATTACATTCAAGGTCATATACTGATGATAAATATTTTTTTACAAATCGTATAATACAAAAAATTATGTAATATTATGAGATATTAATTATTTTAACAAAAAGGAATAGGGTTTTTGTTACTGCCATATTTCTAATTTAAATATAAAATTTCCATTTCGAAATTACAAGTCGTTATGTTATGGAAGAATTCTATGGAAAAGAGGGCAAATTTCGGTTGAACAACAGTCATTTTAATATGTTCGTTCTGTTTTCCATTATTCCATTTTTCAAACGAAAATTGCGTATTAATCAAGATGTAGCTATTCCCTAGGGCCAAGGCTGTTAGTGCCAAAGGGCATAAGTTGAGAATAGATTGGGAAAAAATAAATAACTTTATCACAAAGTATATTTTCTTTCCAATGGAAATACATTTTTAATTCAGTATTGCATCTATTGCTTCTGTAGGATGTTAATTAATTTATGTAACATTTTGTAATGATTCTTGTTGGTAGTAGTAATAAGTTTACTTCACATAAACTCGATTGTATCAGGCTTGACAGCGTGGAAATTCATCTTGACAATGAAGAAGAAGACTATGTTGCTTTCCACAAAAAAAAGTTGTGGAAAGCTGCACGTTCTTCTTCTTCATTGTTTACTTCACATTTTTAATTTATTTAGTAATCAATCAGCTTGTCATGTCTGTCTAAGATCATATGTTGCTGGTGCCGCATTGTAAAGTGTTGAATCACGCAATTGTGGACACAACATGGCCATCCCCGGTGGCATGAGACTGAGGCAATGAAACTAGGCTAAGGGATAAAATAGCATTCGGAAATGAAACAAGCGGGCGAATAATAATATTGAGGTCAGGGACGTAGTTGCGTGGTATTTGTACAGGGCAGGGGATAAGAATGCGAGGGTCTGGTCCGTTTTCAATCCCTCAAAGGGTTAGAGGGGGGCGTTCGCTGATAGGGGCCTCGGCAAGTTTGAAAAAGATATGGTGGGCGGGGATGGTCGCGCACGGAAGCGCTTCTCGTGGCGGATTCGTTAAGCGTATTCCGGGGTGCGGGAGAGAGAAGGGGCGGTAACGAAACTCGTGTGCTTCGAGAGATAAGTTGATGGAAAGGGAATAAGGGGTGGTTTTGAGGGGTCGGCGAGAGTCTATTTCTCATTCAATTTACATCCCTGTCTGTAATCCGCGGAGAAATTTTATGAGCCAATTAAGACTGCGATAATTTACTACAAATTTATTCTTTTAACCCGAAAGGTGAGGGGGGGGTCAGAATTTGAAATTGTTCGTAAAGAAGAGTAAAAATAACTTACGGTTTACTTCATTCTCTTCCCTCAATCCTTCTTGTTCCGAGCTAAGCAGAAGCAAATTTTATTTTATGCCCAATATAATTGTTCGAAATGTTTCAAATATTTTATGGCTTAATTCATCTGAATTGTTAAATATTAGATAGCCTAGGATAGTCGAGCGATAGTAGGAAGGTCGTGGTAGCCCTGTGGGTAGAGTGCTTGGCTACTGACCGGGAGACCCGGGTTCGAGACAGGGTGACGAGCCTCCGGACACCTCCAGCTAAAACCCAAGCTGAGTGATTTTTCGGGTACCACATGTTCGTGGGAAACCACAGGTGGCACAGGGAAATGAACTGGCCCCTCAACCCTGATGTGTGAATTTCCACACGCCGTGAGCTTAGTACTAGGTGAGCTCTACCCTCACTTAACATACCAACCTTCGGGTTGATCACTGTGGTTATATAAAGAAGCAACCTGATAAGACACCGAAATGCAAACAGGCCTTCGAGTCGTTTGTATTTTGACGTGTTACCCTCCAAGCCACCGCAAGGGCATGTGGCGGGGGTGAGCCACCACCATACATGCACCCCCACATGAAAAGTTAGAACTTATTCATACAGAAGGAAACTACTTGCGTGCAAAACATTATTCACGAAGCATTTCATATTTATCGATCAAATTACTTACAAGGAGGAATAAATAAAATTTCTAATATGTTTAATAATTGTTTTCTTTTTCATCAAATCAATAATATTTGCGACGTTGTTGGGTGTAAATTACCTCGTCTGTCCTCTCAACTAAGTTCCCCGAAAACAATTTCCCACCCCTGTTCACATCCCTTCCACCGCTCCCCTTTCGCCCTCTTCTGACCCCATTCAACACTTCGCCCTGTGTATTCCTTGCGTGATAATTTTTTAATATGTCCATAGGCTCCAGCAGCAAGGTCAAGCTGTGGGTCCGAGTCCCCGTGGTGTCCAACAGAGTGTGCGCGCCTATTTATAGTCGCCAAGTCGCGCTGAGCGACGACCAGATGTGTGCCGGGGGTCAGGAGGGCAGGGACTCCTGCATGGGTGACAGCGGAGGCCCCCTGATGACCATCGACGACGTGGTGGCGGGCAGGAGGGGCGGTCAGTGGGTGGCGGTGGGCGTGGTGTCCTACGGCCCCGTGGTGTGCGCCACGGGGGGCAAGCCGGGGGTCTACACCCGCGTGTCCACGCACGTACCGTGGATCCTGGACGCCGTCAAGCCGTGAAAGCCGAGGGGTGACAACAGATGCGATCAGATGGCATATTGACCACGGTTGATTTCGAGGAGGTATTGTGTGTGCCTATTCCTGTGCACATAAAGATATGAAATGCATTCATGTGTATTCCGCTTCACACGGGCTTCAGAAATGTTACTTTTTTTAAAGTTGTGACACCATAAATTTAGGCCGTGAGTCGTCCCGAGACGAGTATATTATGAACGTGGACCTTAATTGTTAGACCAACGAAGGATAGGTGAATAAATTAATTAAGCACGAAGGACAAATAAAATAATGCATTCAACCAAATATATAACAATTTCCCGTAATGAATTCATGTAAAATTAAATTGTACTTTTTAGAGAGATGTTTGTACGCATTTATGCTACTTATGACTTTTCTTTTGTCCAATAAATGTTTTTCATTGTTCATTTCCCTTATTTAAAATTTCTCAGGGTGTATGGAATCCTATTTGTTCAAATTTTCAAAAATCCAAACATTAGTAGGAAATCGTATAGTACAAGTATTTAGTAGCCCGTTTCATCGAAACTATTTTCGAAAGTGCTCATGAATTCGTAAGATAACTGTTACAAAAGAATGATGTTTTCTGGTCTGATGATGATGATCTATGATCTCTCCTTTCAGTACACTCGTTCACGGAGCATTCATAGATGCTTTCACGGTTTTGCTTGTAATAAACGCAACTGCGTGGCCGTCGTTGGATGATTAATTGGCTCTAATTAAATATAAACGAAATTAATTCGAAAATAATTGAAACGTTGAGAAATTGGGAGGAAACTTAATTTAAAATGAATCAGGAGTGAGGAGAGTGAAGTTTATAAATTATGAGGAGATAGCAAAATTCTCGAAGAACTCAAAAAAGTATCAGACACATCCTTGTGAAAATCCATGACTACTTGAGTAAAAAAAAGATTAAAATTTTTACTCTATCCTTTATACGAGGAATTTCATTGCAAAGACGACAAATCGAGTAAAAAGATTTTTCGGATTTAAGTCGATAAGATATTTCAAACGAGCGATATTATAACGATTAAGTTACATCATGGGACGGGATAAATTCATGTCTTATCACAATAAGCCCATTATGCGGGAATTATTTCGTTACGGTATGATGGAAAAAATTTCTAAAACGCTAAAACTTTGGAGGATTTAGAGATAGAAGGACCTGTACCCAAAATAAAGGGTGAACTAGAGACTCCTTTTTAGGAGGCAAACCGTTCGGGACGGTGCTAAACCTCTTTTAGTTAATATAATGGACGATATACTCGGCTATAGCTATAGCCGGCTATAGCGGCTATAAACGATGATACTCGTATATAGAGATCCCTATACGACGGCATGCATTGAACAGTGTTTCATCACTGCACTAACCTTTGTCATGGCACTCAAAACACTTTATCCCCGTTGATGGTCACCATTTTCCAAAATATCGATAAAGTAGTCCTTATATCACCCCTTCTACTTACACCCCTGTTACTCCGCAAGCAACTGCAAGGGCGTGTGGCAGGGGGTGAGCAACCACCATACATGCACTATAATATGATACTCATTCGCGTATATATTTCATGTCTTCAGGTATTGTTACCTAATATTATTCAACTAATTACTTTTCATATTTTTCATCATCAAATATTCAACCAAAAGATTGGTACACGCAAAAATATATATTTCCGCCCGCAAATAATTCTCACATGCCACGCAAGTCCTCCCTAATAACATGCGCCTTTAGAGCCTTCCCTTGTTTTTTTCTGATTTTCTGATGCGTAAGTTGAAATACGTTTTAAATTCTCTGAGCTGGTTTCAGGCAGATCACTTCAACGTAGAGGTTAAAGACATATAACTGGTCGCGTCCTACTACGGTAGATCAAATCACTTACGTGCAGTTGGAGAGATAGATTGTAGAAAAAAAAGTTTTAAAATATCACTTTTCCCTCGTAATATTAGATATCAATGTAAACAAGATGACAAGTACCCTACACAAACAGGATAGGTGGTGTATATATTTTTCAGTTATCTTAAATGCATTTAATTATATCAGATTGTCCCACCATGATAATAATATTGTTTTTTTTTCCCGAATGTTTTTCATGTCAGCAGTTTTGTGGAACTATAGTTTTTCGTAAAAAAATAAGTGAGAGAGAGAGAGACGGAGAGTGGATCCAAGCGTGTCCAAGGCAGGTGGGGAGGAAATATCCGACACCCGTCGCGGGGGACAGGATTGCGTCGAGTGGACGGGGGCGAGAGAGAGAGAGGGGCCCGGGCCCTTCTGGGCTGGACCCCACGCCTCTACCATAAATCCTTTCGTGGCGCTCGTTAAATTTAATCGTGGGAGTTGGGTTCCTCTTACACGAGTACATGTCTCGAAGAGGGAGAGAGATATGCATGTCTATTCTCGGCGTCCACTCTGCATGGTAACAACAAAGGGCGCGCAAAGGAAGGGCACTTCGACGAAACAAGCGGAGGTCATTTTAGCCTTTGTATATTTCAATCGAAAAAAAGAGACGCGACCGGTTTCGACGGGAATCGTCATCATCGGTTGTCGCCGAAACCAGTCGGGTCTAACTTTTTCTGCGGAGACACATGAAAGCTGCAACCTCTATTTGTTTCGTTATGGAATTCCACCACGTCCGCGGTAAAATTTATGCACTTCGATGAGTTGGACGTACGGAGATGAGGTGCCGCTCTGCGAGAAAATAAAAGAAGAAGTTGTGAAAATTTAAATTTACAAGCCTTGTCACTCTTCGCCTTCCCCCGAAAGGTCAAGTTCAAACGAGATATTTTTGCGAATGAGGAAAACACATTTCGCTCGGCGAAGGTTTTCCTCGCACGTTTTCCCTTTTTGAACGGGAGGTCATTGAGTCTCGCTCGCAGGTCTTTTCTATCGGCGGCAATTCCCTCACAAGGTTGACCTCCCGTCAATTACATGTTCCGTCGAAAGTCAGCCGAGTATCAACCTGATTCACCAACGAATTCAACATGTGGTGAAAGAAGATACTCGGATTCCGCATTCTTAGTTTATACCTATGAATAATTTATTTCTGTTCAAACTTTAACGTTATACGTGGCACTTTAAGAGAGGAGAAAGAGGAACCTATCAGAATCCAACATGGGTTCCGCAAGGGTAGATCATGCGAAACGCAGCTTGCACTTTTCCCTCAGGACATTTTGGTCTCTGGGGAAAAAAGCGTTCAAGTCGACGCTATATTTCTAGATTTCAAGAAAGTTTTCGACAAGCTTCCCCATAAGAAGTTACTCCTAAATCTGGAATCCTACGGGATAGATAGTAAAGTTATAACTTGGAATAACCATTTCCTAACAGACTGTGAGCAAAGGGTCGTAGTAGATGGCGTGTCATTGGATAAAGTAGGTGTCCCCCGGGGAAGAATTATCGGTCCTTTTGTATATAAATGACATTAGTACGGTAATCACCAGTAAAACTCGCATCTTTGCTGACGACACAATAGTGTACCGAGATATTTTGAGCGAGGAAGTTAGGGAAGCTTTTTATAACGACCTAAATGCGATTAATAATTGGTGTGAGACATGGCAATTAGAACTAAATTTGAAAAAATGTGTGGCGATGAACTTTTGGAGGAAGAGTAGTTCACCCGAAAGCAATT
>WURS02070940.1:0-10429 GCA_011762765.2 Rhinocypha anisoptera | reverse complement strand
GGGAACGGCGTGGGAGGTGAGGACGCGTGCGTCGAAATAACGGCAAAGGGGAGATTTTCGCTGCGAGAGCCAGACGAGTGTGGTTTCGGCGAGCGTCGATGCGTTCGCAGAGGCCGGTGCGAGATTTTTGTTTTTCATTTTATTTTCAAACGATTTCTCTCCCCATTCCTTCTCGTGTGGACATAATATGAATGTTTTGATTGTGGGGGGCAAAGATTATCGATGTGTCTGGGGGGTATGGATTACCCCCAGGACAACGGGGAGTCCGGGAGGATTTTGAAAATTTTGGATTATAATTGGTAGAATTTTTAGAGCAATTTTTAACCATTTGAATATTTGAGAGTAATTTGGGACCAGATAATTATTGCTAATATTCTCAATTTTTTCTTTTGTATCCTATGTTAATCACTTTGGTTTAATAAACTTACCTCTGCAAATTTGAGCATATCTATGCAAAATTTAAACATTCGCAGAGTTAAAAAGTAGGACTAATTCAAATATATTCGTTACTCCGACTGTTTCTAATCGTAAAATTAAAAATCAAGGCGGAAAGCATAGGAAAAAAAACATTTATTTAGTACCTACACACAATAGGATCACATCGAATTTTTACAAAAAATTAAGTCCTCTCTTTCCATTTGAATTAAAGTCTTCAATTAATTCTACAATGCCAACATAAATACATGATTTTGTTTCATTTTTGCAGTAAGAGCATGTAAAATTTGTCCATCGGAGTTTTTATATTACGTAAATTCGTTTTCCTAAAAAAAATGGATTGCCAATTCCCACCACCGAAATAAGACTATGCCCTCTCATCAAACATATTGTGAAGTCGTTTCAGCAGGATGGAAAAGCGGTCTAATCTTAAGCCACATAGATTCTGACGATGGAATGACAACAATTACTCCTTCAGCTCAAACGATGACTAGAGCTTTCAAAATTAAAGAAAATTATCTGCACCATCAGATATCATCACAGCTCCGAATAAATTGGGCCAACCGTCGAGCTTCTCCTCTCATGTGACCCTATTCCATCTGTCTGTTTGTACCTTTCCCATCCTTAGGGATCTTCGTACATTACTAGTCAGGTATTTACCCTTGTACGAGTAGTTTTTCTCATTATAATTATCTTAAACTATTAATTAGTATCTTAAAATTAGTTTTTGCCAATCGCCATAGAACTTGGTCTAAATTTTCCTAACAAATAATTATTTAGAAATAAATGAGTGTAAAATATTTCAAGTGGTTCTAGGCTATATTTACTGCCTCAAGATTAATTAGGAAACATAATTTCGCCCTGTACTCTGCCAATTTTTCATTTGTTGAGGGTGAATATTTTCGCTTGGTAAGTTGTTGGTTCATGAGTACCACCACAGGAATCGACAAAGAATGTATGGCAGTGAGATAATTTTCCTTCCTTTATTAAGCTATGGCTTCAGAAAGTAAAAAACTGCTAAAATAAAAGAGGTAAAATGTCGCCAAAAGCAGCATAAATAATTGAGATTATAAATTATTTTCCAGCACATGAAACCCTTTGTCACCATGTAATATTTGTAATAACCTACCATAAATATTCCCGTGAAAAGACAGTTTTGTTGATGGCTAGGATTATAATGTATGATATAGTTTTTCTCTACACTACCTTGAAGTAGATCATTAAACTTCGTCGGCCCACGTATTTTTTCCTCTAGGGGGCCAAATAAGATATATATGTTAATCCGCTGGTTGGCTATGAGATATCTGGTCTAAATCTGAGCCCTGGAATGTTTCCTTACTGACCTGGATCCCTATATTTTTAGGTTCTAATTCCATTAAAATTCACTTCAAAGAGTGTAAAGCGATATTTATAATAGCAGAAATATAATCCATATAATGGTAGTCACACTAATAGTTTACGACAAGTTTCTAGATAGTTGAATTCGTATATAACTACAAATACATGTAAAGAAATTAGTATCATTGAAACATGAACCCATAGTAGTACTTTTATGTGAGTTAAGCCAATGGATGTCTCTTCTACATATTACATTGGAATTCCTCTAAGGCATTTAAAACATTTTATGCATAAAATGCCAGAAGTTAAATTATGGACTTCATTTAAAAATACCGAGTAGTTAACAAAGCTAATTGTTACACTTTGCGAATGTGATTACCATATATCACTGAATAACGGGATATCGAGTGTAGACGAAAATTTAACTCCGTAACATATAAACCGATTAAAATTATATTGCATACTACTGCGATCACAAATGCAATCAAATTGGAAGAGAAGACGAATCTCCTTTGGCCTCGGAGGTCCAAGTAAATTTGCAGTTATTGGTTAATCTAATTTTTGTATATGAATTTTTACATATGGTAAATCAATGTAAATTGGTGATAAATTTAATAGCTAATAATATCTATGGATACCAATATCATGGCGATCAAACAAGATTTTTCGTGCACATAAACGGAATTACTGGGAGATTCGCTGGGGATATTGGAATTGCTGGGGACACCGGAATATTGCATGTCGGATGTAGCTTACAAAAAACTACAGACTTTTTCCATTGCACGGCAAAAAAATATTGTTAAAATTAGAGAGATACACCAAAATGCTAAGGTATGCCATTGATGACCAATCTTTTTTGTTTTTAGTCGCTGTTACGTGATTGTTATATCCTTTGTAACGAGATAACGAATACGGAATAGAAAGCATAGAAAAATGACCAGAGATCACGACTTCTACATTTAGGAAAAGAGAAATGCAAGCAAATCTCCTGCTCATAAGCACACTCGCACACAAAAGAATGGGAAGAGCGAAGGGATTCAATCTTTTCCACTGTGAACGGAGCACTTATGGTCCGATGGGAAGGAGGCGGGATAAAGGGTTTGATTCTCGGAACAGTGCTGGATTGGTTACGCCCACTTATAAAGGGAGTGGGTAATGCTTTAAATTTGACCCCGTAAAAAAGGCTCTCTCTTTCTCTGCTTTGAGGTGTAGGAGAGAGGGGAAGAGGAGAAAGGAGGGGGAGAAGGTGGCGGTGGCGGAGAATGATAAAGCAAAGGAGCGGCAAGGTTTTCCGGGTGTCGAAGTTAAACTTGTAATCCCGTCACGTTCTGATTCGGAGGCACTCGGCGTAAAATTTGCTGGCTTAGTGGTATTCCTTAAAACCTCAAGGGGGCAAGAAGAGCCAGGGAGTGAAGGAGTGGGGCGAGTGGGCAAGGGAAGAGGGAAAAAGAATGGGAGAGGGTTGAGGTGGTTGCCCCCCTTCTCATTCGGCTGATGTTCCAATTGTAGGTAGGGCGCCCAGGATAATAGACCCTCAGAAGTTGGTAGGCTTGCGAATTTAAATAGGAAATGGGAAGGGGAGGGAGGAGGCAAGACGCCTTTGTTTGTGATTGGGCAAGGTGCACCGTGGTCTTCTGATCGCGGAAGAAAAAGATGCCGTGGATGGTGCGCCCGTGGGATTATAAAGGGGAGAAGGAAAAAATAAGGTGGCAGGTGCAGATGACTTTCCAGTTCGGAAAAACTTCAACCCAGCAAAATTACCCTTTTAAAGATTGGAATGTGAAATAAGTCACAACTTATTCCCCTGTGTGTCCCTGTTTATTAGATATGAAGGCGTAATTCATCAATGTGATTGAAGAATATTGCCTAAATACAATACTTAACGCGATATTTTAATGAATTCCCTCATTTCTAAAAAAAAGGCCGCGAAGACTCAGTATTTCAATAGGATAGGAATTATGGAAAACTGCTTTGTAGAATAGAACATGCTTATATAAATAAAAAATATGATAGTATAAATATGAGTACATAAACCTCATTGTGCATATATACCACTGTATCTCCTGTATATTTTACCTGAGGATGTCGCCTTGCGACGAAACCCGGGTCGTGTTTTAATACATTTTATGTGGAATCACAAAGTGTCTTGTTTATATTTGATACAATATGAAACTCAACTAAATAATTATCTACTCTCTAATGTATAGCAAAACCTATTATGATCAAAGTGGCGAATCAGAGGAAATTTTACATGTGTACCCAGAAATAAAACATAAGCGTTAAGTATGCAAGTAATGAATACATTTTTCCGTTATACTTTATTTAATAATAATTTAAGAATTAGACTGAAAGGTGAACGAGGAAACCTTAAATTATATATCTGAATACCTTGCATTTCTTCTATAATAATGGCATAGGCAATAGTATCGACCAACACTTTATGGAAACGATTAATCGTAAAATATGAATGAACATACTTGATTGCTTTCCTCATACCAACTTGGTTTATTTTCCAGAAAATTGTGGAAATAAACAAAGTTTGTAATCAGTTTTATTTTACAATAAAATTATGAAAAACTTGGTAAATTTTTAAAATTAATTTCAGTAATATATTTGTTAAATATTATGCACTAGACAACTATGTAAATAATACCTATTACTGTAATTTCTCAGATTATGACCTTCTTTAAAGATTACCTTTCCTTTTAAAATATTTTTCACAATTACTACGGCAGTTTTATTTAACGATTTTATTATATAATAATTAATAGTGACTTTAAGGTCATTAAAATACATAGTGTTCCTAATGCTCAGTTTTTTATTTACCATGTGCAAGTTTTGATATGTTTTGAAATGGTTACGTCATTAGGACAGTGAAAAGAATCATCATGTTCATCTTAACCAAGTCCTGTATGAAAATATCTGTCCAACCTTACGTAAAATTCTACACCTCCTATCTTGCGATATCTCAGTAACTACCTCCCTCGAGCTCCTTGCCACATCAGCACCACCTGATGGTGTGAGCACAGATGAAAATTGGCCGGTGTGATAATAGTGTTACCCTTGCGGTTTCAAATCTTTGAATTTTCGACCCAATTCTCCCTCCGTAACTCCACCTTAAATTGCTCCGTGAGAAGATTCCATAGAAGCGTAATCCTATCTCGAATCCCTTAAGGTGCCATTCGTTAAAGAGCACGCTAATGGTCCCTACCCACTCCCTCGGAGCTCAACCGTGAGCTGCATTTGTTCTCCTCGCAACACGTGACCTGTGTGATGAGACCTGACAAGGCATGTCGGTTGTCCGGGGAGATAGGGTGAGATAGAGGAAAAAAGATGCGAGATGCGTCGCTTTACTTGGTACGCAAATTTTAATTCCCTCCCGAGAAATACTCCGCGGTGATGGTTGAGAGGTAAGAGATTAATCAGGGGGTCCCGGAGGTTCATTTCGTCGTGTTAAGCCACTTACCAATGCAAGAGGGAAACCTATTTCAGTCGGGCACTTCGCCAAGAAGTCCATTGTGCATTTAAATGGGGCCGTAGGGCGGAACTGAGTCTGCTAACTGGAGGACCGAGGCGATGACCCCCACCCTCGGTCTCCCTAGAGTACGGCAGCTTTCTCGCTGAAACTTCTTTCCCCAAATTGCAATAGGTAACCATTTGGTATAGGATGCTTCACGTAATAAGTCTTCGATTTAGAAGCCACACCTTGATCTTCACACTGGCTTTCGTGGTCGGTCGTTATGTACCGGTTCTTATGTCTCAACAGTTCTCGGATTCCATTTTAACTGATGGCTTGAAGACATCTATCACAGGTTCTAATCAGAACCTAGTTCCAAATTAATCAATATGAATTGCAGCTGAATATCATGAGCATATTTCACAGTTCATGAAATACATACAAAAATTAATAGAAATTGAAACCTACTGCGTAGTAGTACTTTTGTTAATAGGGTGCTTCGACGGCAACTCTTCAAATCATAAAAAAAACCCTATTGGACAAACATGCTCAAGGCGGAACTCGAACCCGCGACTTTTGGGTTAGCCGGGGAGCACGCTGCCTGCAGGTTAAACAGGTCAAATGAAAGCTAATGAGATATTATTTACAGAGATCACTTTCCTAATTACAAATTCATTATAGCAATCTTCCTTGGTTACCAACCTAACGGTTGGTTAGCAAGCCGAGAAATTCGCGAGAGAATGTACTTATGTATGAATACGTTTCATAAGAACAACTAATGTTTATTTTTTACCACTAATTTATATCAGTATTCAACTATGGCCCAGACACTGAAATTTACATATAAAAATTAACAAATAATTAGAGTGAATTATTAACTACAATTCACTTAAAATTTACTGAATAGATATTGATGTAGTGATTATAATTTGTTTTACTTACACCGTCGGTTGTATCAATCACGAAGGTGAAAATATGATTTTACAATTTATTAAAAAGATGGTCGGTTTACCGTTAAATTACTAACGACAGATATCCACTGTAGCGCAAGTAAAACATTGGTTGACTAAAGTCACACAACTAGAGCAAAGTCATTAAAAAATTTAGATAATTAATATTTTTACTAAAAATTTATCCGGCTACATAGAACATTCCTTTATATATGCTTCACATTCGTGTGTAAAAATATATCCGTCGAAGTAAACCGTAGCTGGAGTGAAAAAGTTACAGTTCTCTCAGATCAGATATCCCATTCCCGTAAATCATATGGCTTGTTAAAGTAACCTTATAAAACCATGTATGTACGTCAGCGACACGGACATAATCGTCATCAAATCTATCAATAAAAGATTAAGCCGAAGTGGCTGTCCAGACACAACAACTCTCTTAATTCGTTTGCAATTACTAACCTTATCGTTATCTAGATCCTACTCCAGTTCTTTCCCGATGATCTCTTAAAATAGTGCATTTGCTAAACTTTTACGCCACAAGATGTTACCAATTATTTTTCCTCTTCTTCCTGTGAATAAAGTTCATAGATTTTCACTTTGAAGCAATTTTTCCTTATTTATTCGATTTATTAATTTAATTTTCGACATTCTTATCGACCAACGAATTTATATTACTTCTAATTTTCTTTTGATTCGATGGGATAATGTTAATGTCTCGCTTCCGTATTAAAATATGCCCCATAATTATGCCAGAAATAAAATTCATTTTTATTTTCAGGGTAATATTATTTGCAGCAAGTATTTGTTTCTTATGGAAGAGAGATGGTTTCAGGCTTAACTATGTGGGAATTTTATCTTGCAGCATTTATTCTTGGGTCCTTTTTGGAAGAATTAATTCTTCGTTGGAGCCATTTCGATTATTCTGCTTTTTGTTGTTATCCTTCTTCCATCATTGGCTACTGAGCTGCCTAAGTAGTAACCTCACATTGGCCTGTCTATACTGGTCCTTCCTAAAAGGGTCCTTCTCTCGTTTTACGCACTTCATAATTTTTTTCCTCATTTCGATTAAAAATCATCCCTTTCTTTTTATTCTTCCTTACCATCAGTATTTACTCACTTCTTATCTATTCAGGCCTCATTAGGCCATCTTACCTTTCTACAAGTGGGCAATTTCATCAGCAAACCATCAATTCTAGCCACTTTTCTTTCCATTCGTACACCCCCTTTCATCTTACCAATGATTTCAATAATCCTCGTTTCCATGATGGCACTGAAGATCTACGGCGATAGGGAGTATCTCTGTATTACTTTTCAGGTTTTTTGTTCTTCTTAATTCAGGTTTACTTCTTCGCTGTTTTTCGATGCTTCTTATCACTTCCGCCTGCTGCCTTTAAGGAGCATATTTTGCCAATGTGGTTTTGTTGTACCTCTTCCAATTGAGGAAAAAACAGTGGGAGAACATAATACCCGAACTCGAGGGTACCATTGAAATCATATTTTGTGCTTCAGATTCTCAGAATAATAAAAAGGTTCTTTGTTCCCATTGCCTTCCACGCTGAAGTGCTGCATTTGTTAAAATAACTATTACTATGGCTTCATTAAAGTGAGTATAGCTTTAACGATCAGTCGTTGCTTCACTCACTGCTTAGCTGCACTGGTTAGCGACAGCCCCCAGTCACGACGATTTCATGAAATTATATATGCTTTTAGTTCATCTTTCCCAAGGTTGAACTCCTAAATTCTTGAATAACTGCCGCTTATTTTCTACAAATATTTATTCGTCAAGAATACTTGATTATTATCAGCTAATCTTTATATATATATAGTTAGACCTTTCATCCTCAATCTGGTGGATGAACTCGATGTCATTAAACACACCCACGATAGACAAGACTGGTCGAAAAAGTCAATTAAAGATATTAAGAGACCAAATAGTGGGTTGTCGAAGAACGTCAAGTTTAAATGAATAGATACGGACATAGGAGGGTTTCAAAATGTTTCACGCACATTTTTCTCCAAGTTTACCAAGATTTATACTCATATTTTATTTATAAATATTCCGAAAATAATGTTTTATATTTGTTTTTATTAATGGAAAACTTTTCAAGTGCACACATTAATATCAGCTCCGTGATACAAAACTAATGGGGATTCCATTCCATTTTATGATAAAATCATTCTAGCTGATATCAGGGCATTATTCATTTTGTATGCTAACCGGAGCCAAAACCTTTTTTGTTTCGTTAAAACAGAGATCGCCACGTTTTACAGCGTGCGAAATTCACAAAGTCAAGAAAGGGGGAGAAATTACTTTCCCTGAGAACCTATTGGTTCCCTAGAATTTTTTTCTTGGTCGACCAGGAGGAGGTATTCCTCGATCCTATCACTATTTCAAGAACTGATTACGTAAAAATATATAGGTTTTAGTTTCTTGTGTGTAAAATTATATATAGAGTGCAAAAAACATATTACCTGTAGTCGGATTTGTTATATTGGGGGCAGGTATATTCATTCAAATAACATAAATTAACTCGAACGTTCAATGTATAAAAAATAATTATGCATAAATGTTTAGTATGGTAATTATGACATTGAACTATTAGTTATTTTTTAATCGAGTTTTCTATTTATTCTCAAAAGAATTGGTAAAAACTACACTTTTCCTCCAAAGTTCTGGTGTTAGCACCCACTTCCGCGTTCTTCTCCTGAACATATAAAATGAGACCTCCTGCTTCAGACTCCCTATGAAGCCCTGTTCTATACCTCCTCGACAAAGTTAGTGTTCTACTTCTTCAGTAAATGATGTTGTCCAGGGTCAATCTCTGGATTAAACTCCAGTCCCCATCGTAAATTCTTCACTTAGTTAACGCAAGAATGGACAGAGAGAATCATAACACTTCCTGATAGTACTAACGACCCAACGGCGCACATTAAACTGGAACTGAGTGAAGATTTAGATCTTCAGCGTTAAAATGTTGCATACGGAGCTTACTTAATATTACCAATAATTAAGTGTGAATGAATAAGTCGACTACCTTTAAATGAATGTTAAAACCGCAACGCCATCGGAACAAATTTTTACATGGGCAGTTATTTAACTCCATATTTCTTCATGAAGATTTTAAGTTACCAGAAAATTTTATATCCCAGCGTTAATCAGGGAAAAGGTGTACTCATATAATTTGTCCATGAAACTTGATTCGGAATCGTGAAGTATTCATTGGAAAAAGTAGTTTCCGGTGAGAAGATGATCTTAACGGCGATGTTAACCAATCGCAATCGCAAATTCCTGAAACTTTTCCTGATTACTACTAGACTCTCCAAAAACACTTCTGTGTTACGTAATTACAGAGTTGAAAACGATATCCAAGTCGATTAGAATTTAAGTAAAAAATATACTTGTGGCACCGAACAGTAAATATGGTATATATTTATCATTCTAAAAGTCTAGTATGAAAGAATAGTAAGATTATGATTATATTTTGAAAACTCTTATAAAATCTTGAAACCGCTTATAATTAAACATAACTTAAAATTCAACAAATATATATTTACCGCACATTTGTACTATGTTTATTTTATCAAAGTACTAAACTATATTTTCTTCGTATTTGTTTAAATGTACGTTCAATTATATGAATATTTATAATTTACTTAGGAGCCGTATCCTTCTCCATGTATGTTATAATTAGGACGCTTATCTTCATTTTTTTACGATGTCCTCTACGTTCAGGGGGGGGGGGGAGGCAATTTTCTATAAGGGACGAGATTACACAACTTTAAGAGAGAATTAACAAGTCCAGCGACTGTTGCGTTAAAGATCTTGTTCGGGAACGATCATCCCAAATCAATATATATATCAAGGCTGATCTGAATCTTCACTCCATACCCCCGACGGGAGATATGAATCGGTATTCGCACGTACTCCCGGAACGACCGCATCCTTTACGATACCCTCAACAAAGGCGTTTTCCCTCTGCAGAATATCTCACCGGTTATCCAGCGCTCACACTCAGACCTCCCCCCTTCCCACAAAACACCAGTTCCTCCCCGCGCTGCCCCCCAAATGCCCAAGGCATCTCCCATCCCTTCGAAGCTTCAAACAAGAGAGAGAGAGAGAAGAGAGGAGAGATAAGGGGGGTAAATAGAACAGTAGAAAAGAGGTGGGAAGAGGTAGCTGTGGACGGGAGAGGGCAAAGGAGAAAAGGAGAGAGAGAGAGTGGGAGAGATTTGAGGGAGGGGGTGGAGG
>WURS02070929.1:0-10429 GCA_011762765.2 Rhinocypha anisoptera | reverse complement strand
ATTCCTCTCTCTCTCTCTCTCTCTCTCTCTCTCTCTCTCTCTCTCTCTCTTTTTCTTTCTCTCTCTCCTCTCTCTCTCTCTCTCTCTCTCTCTCTCTCTCTATTTCTCTCTCTCTTTCTCTCTCTCTCTCTCTCTCTCTCTCTCTGTCTCTCTCTCTCTCTCTACACCGCCACCGCAAAGACGGACGGACGGTAACATTAAACTTTAAATAGAGCAAATGAGAGTACAATGTTACCCCTCGTCGTCTTGACTTTAAATTCACGGCCTCCTTTCTCTCTCTCTCTCTCTCTTTCTCTCTCTCTCTTTCTCTCTCTTATTCAATAAAGTTTTACACACACACATTAATGCATTTGGTTTTGGTAGGGTAGTTAGAATTCATTGAATCGAGGCAAACGAGCTGAGATTGCGAGAAAACGAGAATAGTAAGAAAATGGGTGTGAGCAAGAATGGATGCCGCCAATGATAAATCAGACTAGTGGCTCATAGTATAAAAGTGAGATAGTGATAAAAAGTCGGGAAGATGGGAAGAGAGAGCGAGAGAGAGAGAGAGAGAAAATGAGAAAAGCAAATTACAATATTTCTAATTGCCCGCCATCAGTGAGTGCACACGAGTAGAAGAATGGAAAGTACAGGGAAAGAGAAGAGGTACAAGAAGAAGAAGAAGAAGAGAGAAAGTAGTAATACAAAACCGCAAGGGGAAATCAATTGCTTGCGCGATGCTTAATGACTGAAATCCGCACACCATCTCACAGTAGGTTTTACTTAAATCAGGGTGGTGAATTTAAATTGTATTGAAACTCACAAAAAAGAAAAGCTTTACAAAATGTGCCTCAAACTCTGATTAGTTAAGCGTAATCGAAATTGCAGTAGCAGTGAAAGTCAAACAAAATCAAGCTAAAACTCGAAGGATTTTTTTTGTTCTCAACTTGTGAGTGAATTAAAGGAGATGATAAGGAAAACTTACTTTGAGGCGTTGAGTTGATCCACAATCAATACTATCGATAGTTTCATTAGTTAAATTCAGTTACAAATACACTTGATATGATTTGCAAATAATTTCTTTCTTACTCCCACTCTTTCATTCAATCTCATTCAGTCATTCTCTCTCCAATTCCCTATCGAATTTCATACTTTTATGTCATTCTTTTACTATAAACTAGAAAAATTGAGTAAATTAAAGAAGATGATTAGGAAAACTTACTTTGAGGCGTTGAGTTGATCCACAATCGATACTATCGATAGTTTCACTATTTAAAGTTATTTACAAATACCCTTGTTGTGATACGCGAATAATTTTTTTCTTACACCCACTCTTTCATTCAATCTCATTTAGTAATTCTCTCTCCAATTCCCTACTTCTATGTCATTCTCTTACTATAAACTAGAAAATTTTTTAAAAACTATTTTTAAGGCGTCCAAGCCACTCCAATGTTCTTGTAATTATTCGTGATAATTTCTTTTTTATTTTGCTTTTTCCTTCCCTTTATCTTTATTCAAATCAAAGCAATAAAAATTAAAGTTGTACCAAAACTAAAAAAATAAGAAAAAAGCAGCCAAAATAGCTGGAGAAAGTGCGCCTCAAACTCTGATTAGTAAGGCGTTATCGGAGTCACAGCGGAGAAAGTCAACCAAAGTCAAGCTTGGAACTTGGTAGAGTTTTATATTGTTCTTTAACTTGTGAGTGAAATAAAAAGAAGAGAAGAGAAATAGAAAATTTTCAATTTCAATTCTCCACCCTTCTTCATGGTTTTGCCTCTTTGCATTAAGCACAGCGTGTCTCTTCTAATCCTTTTTGTACTTTTTGTTCTCCACATTTTACTCTCTGCAACCATTCTCATTCAGTCTTTCTCTCACACACACGCACTTTCATTCTCCCTTTCACTGTATTTTTCATGAAAAAAAGAAAAATTGAAAGAATCAATTGAGCTTTACACCGTGCGATACCTCTTTCTAGTTTTTTCTCATTTTACTTTCTCTCTTTCTCTTTCAGCAGAAAGATGTTTCGTTCGTTCTCTGCCAACCGAGTCAGGTCAATTTGGTAGATTAAAAGTGCCAACTTGAGGCAGACACACTAAAAAATGCAAACACTGTGTACTCCAAGCCACTCACTGACGTATTCTTATCGATTCTCAAGCTAGGCTGGGCAGCTGAACACTTTCTCTTGAGAGTGAGTGAGTGAGTGAGTGAGAGAGAGAGAGAGAGAAAGAGAGAAAGAGAGAGAGAATGAAAAGTGAGATAGAGTGAGGTTGAAAGTAAGAGTTAGAAAAAGTGAGAGAGAGAGTATCATCATTAGTTTTGGTGTAAATGAGACAAAAACAATGTGCAAAGGATTGAGAAAGAAGATAAACAAAAGTAAAGTCATTTCAAAACCCTGAGAAAATTGTTGTTGAAACAAGGGGGGAGAAAGAGCAAAAAATCAACAAAAATTAATAGTGCTATTTTTTGTCTCGCTTTTTTGCTTGTTTCCTAGTTTAAAATTTCATTGTTCCTTTCCCCTCTTTCTCTCTCTTCCCCTATAACAGACTCTGTTTTCATCATTTTCAACATTTAGATTACTACTATTACTATAACTATTATTACTATTTAAAAAATAACAACAAAAAGCTCATTACTTTAATTAAAAATTGACTACATAAACAACGTCAACACACGTCATCGGGAGAAATTATTGTAGCTCACTTGCAAGTAGAGCTTGACGTCGTTGTCATCAAATTTGAGGCAGAGAGAGATAAAGAGAGAGAGAAATGAAAAAGAAGAAAAGTTTTGTCCGTCGTCTAAATACCACCGCTTAAAAAGCTAGAAAGTCATTTAGCTAATAGCAGAAGCAACAGAGAAAGAGAGAGAGAGAGAGAGAAAAGAAACAAAACAAAATAGCTGAGAAAGTGATGTGTGATGTGATAATGAATATATATATAATATATTAAAAGAATATAAATAAAATTTAATTAAACAAACAAAATTTCTCATTATTTTCTCTCCTATATGAAAAAGAAATAAAAATTAATACAGTTTTTGATTGTTAGTCACACCAGAAACAGGTTTTTGTGTGATAGTCGAGATTTACACTGGTGTAGCCATTCAAACCATTCACACGTGTGAAAGTGTATCTGTGAGTGTATATATTTTATTTTAATGTTTCATGTTGATTGCAATAATAATCATGCCAGAAACAAGTAAAACTCAGCCATGCGTAAAAAATATTTTGCCACTTTGATACATGCTCGGTATTTACAGTAGAGTGAGTAGGAAGAGAGAGAGAGAGAGAGAGAGAGAGAGAGAGAGGGATTTCTGAGACTAAAACTTTTAGGGAAAAAATGGTAGACACGTTTTAAGGAAAATTATAATTTTTGTCCTAAACTGATATTTTTGGGCAAAAGGTGATACAATAAAAAATTATAAAAAGGTAAAATCACAATAAAATTCATCATATATCAGAAAGAAAGGGGGAAAATAGTTGGGTGAGCTGAGTAAGTGCATTGAATGTGATGCAGTGAGTGAGTGGCACACATTCACGTCAACACCGTGTGGCAAGATCATTAGGCATCCTCTAGAGCCTTCCAAGAGCGACGAGTTCATTAAGTACACTGGGTGCTATGTCGGCACCGTATCACCGCCACCGCCGGTTTCCTTCCGAGAGGCTTGTTTGTTCTATTAAGGAGAACAATTCACTCGATCGAGTCACTCGAGAGAGGGAGAGAGAGAAGGAGAGGAAGAGAAAGAGAGAGTAAATAAGGAGGTAAAAGTAAGGGCATACGAGGGGAGTGCGTGCGTGTTCAGGTGTGAAATACGCGAAGAGGAGCGGTGGCAGCAGGAAGTATATGCTTGTGTATCAATGTGTGTAAGTGTAATGCACCTACCGGTGATGATAGCGAGCGTTTTAGCCGCCTTTCGCTCGCGCTTCGATTCCACCGATTCCTTGTGATGAAGCTTGCTTTGCACCGATGGCTGGTGGTGATGTCGGTGGTGGTTGTGGTGATGATGGTTGGCACTGCTCGAAGTACTGGTTGCACCCAGTTTTGGTTCGAATGCGCTCACCATTGAGGTGGTACCTACACTGTTGACCGAGTTAGTGGTGGTCACTACTCGGTGTTGGAAGGGGTGGTGATGCGCAGCAGTGGCTGGGTCGGTGGTGCAATTAACCGTGATCGAGTGTTGTGGCTCACCGGTGCTGGCATCGCTGCTGGGTCTGGTCGCACCCTCACTGCGCGACGACTCATTATGCTCCGATGCCTGCTGCTGGTGATGTGGTGTGGCGCCATTAATGTAATTGGCAGCGGTCGCGGTGGTGATGCTGCTGCTGCTACCCGGCGAATTGGCCTGATCGGTCTGGTGTGAGCTGCAATCAATGGCGGAGCTGGTGCCACCATTACTTTGCCCATGCAGACCACAATTATCGCTTCGGTCCGTCTCGGCTTGAGCGTGGAAACAGTGATTTGAATACGAATTCTTCACCAACACTACTGGTGGAGGCGAGGGGGTGAGACAAGGCGAAGACGAGGACGAGCATGGATCGGATCGACCGTGCGACAGTGGTATTCTTTGATTAGCATCATTAGTGCAAATTGGTGACACCGTGGCCTGAGGTGGCTGATGTTTGTGCTGGCACTCCACCACGTCGGCCACCGTGGTGGGCATGCTATCACTGCTCTCCACTGCTTCTCTCACCAGCTGATCACCATCAATGGCAATGCTACCATAGGTGATTGGCGAGGCCGTGGTGGCGTGGCGCACCGATAACGGACACTGATTACACTCAGCGCGTTCTACCACGTTCGACGAAATCAAGGGTTGGGTGGCTGAGCTTGAACTTGAGCCCTCTTCCGTAATGATCGAGCAGTGCGAGTAGAGCGGGTCGAGACGCCGAGGTGAGTCACATTCGGTGGGAGGCTGGCTCGGCTCGGTACTGCTCACCGTCAGATGGGTCGTCGTTGTGGTCGTACCCTTTGCTGTTGACGTGATTGACAGTTTAGCACATCTCTGGTGACCTGTGCCGTTGGAAGAAGATGAGGAAGTTGATGAGTGACTACTAGCTCGAACGGGTGGAGCTTCGGCACACCCGTTACCGTGAGTACAATGTTCACTCGACGCTAAACTCTCAGCTGAATCATGCAAACAAAGGTCGGTCTCGTGCGAAACAATATCCGACGTAGGCCTCATTTGTCGTTGCATATACTCGGCACCACTATACTTAGCAAGTTTTTGTTGGATTTTGAAGCGAGTTTTCACTTTGGCACTAGAGGATACGTTGTTGTGGTTTGCCACCACAGTAGTCACATGTGATGCGTTAGAGCCTGTTTGCATAGCAACAAGCGTCACTTTGTTGCCCGGCTTATGACGGATTCGTTTGCGCGCAACCTGCCAACATAAAGAAGACAAGTATTAGCCAATGGAAGAGTACAAATGCAAAGTTCTGTTATACTTGGTCAAGCAGTCGCTGTGAGTCGTTGCTGTTGCATACCATTAGGGCTAAGCAAATTAAGCCATCAAACGTACACACACTCACACACACAACTCCTTTCCCTGATCTATGCCATTTGCAATCCAATTTAAGCTCAAATATATACACAAACTCATTGGTTGCGCGAGCATAAATTATGTATCAACACACCACCCACCAAAAGCAAGGTACAAAATTAATTTCTTCTCAGGAAGATAAATAATTTACACAATCGAAATTTAATTTTCGTTTACTCTAATGATGGGCAATGGAGTGAAACGAGACGTGGTGGCTGCTCCTTCAATCCGCTTGGCTCAATGACCACCAATGGATCTCTACTAGTCGCACTGCACTCCCAGTAGCCAAATGACTCTACCACCAATTATGCTTACATAGAGAGAGAGAGAGAGAGAGAGAGAGAGAGAGAGAGAGAGAGAGAGAGAGAGACCTCGAGTTGGCACCAGTGGTGGTCGTGGAAGGCAATTAAACACAGTCCCAACAGGGCCACTTGGCCAGCACCAATCTGTCCCAAGTGAGAAATATTTTTAGAAAGTGAAGAAGCCAAGTTTGTGTCATGTCGACAGATCTACACTTTGTGCGATATATGGTGGAGAACACGCAAAACAAAGCTGCAGATCGGTTTAGATTGCAACCCGATATTGTCATTCACTTGCCATTCACCAGAGACCTAGAATGCATTTGGACGAAGGCCAATACAATCGTCGGCTAATACAATCACAATGTTTCTATGTGTGCAAATGAATTCGCCATTGGGAGAGTCACTTTGGTCGAAATAGGTGTTGCGTGAAGTTGTTGATGCATTTGGGTGCCCTGATGATCACATCACCGCATGATGGACTCTACTCTTCTTCGCAATAGTCGGTAGACAAATTAGTATACGGGCCCACTGACGACCAATTGATGTCATCATTGCACACCATGGGCCATGGGGACAAATTTAATAATCATATTTTGGCGTGTAAATCTAGTTCAACCAATGTTTAGATGAAGAGAGAGGTGCTATAACGGGCACTAATGGGGCAGAGAGAGAGAGAGAGAGAGAGAGTTGGCAGTGGCAGTGAAGCGAGTCGCACTGCCCATCACATTTGCTACTTTAATTTCCTTTCTACTAAATCTCCCGTCCCCCATTAGGCATAATCATCATCAGGGAGAGGGCAAAATGATGACGACACCGCGCTGGAATGAAATGAACCACTAAATTTGGCAGAGATTCAACACTGGTCAGGTTGGTTCACCTACTCAAATCAATTCACTGGCTCATGAATCTCTTTAACTTGTCGCATCGATTGTTTCAATTTGATTTCTATCAATTGAAAATTACCAAATCATGTTAATAACATAATAAGAGTTATCGATTTTCAATCACCGAAACTAATTAGACCAGTGACTAAGATTCATTCACGTATTACCTAAGCTGAACAACAACATAAGTTGTGATTGAAGTGCAACAATGTGTAAAGAAAGGAAAAAAGTTTGTTTATTTGATCGGTGTGATATGGTGTGTAATTTTTGTTGTTGTTTGCCCTTTGAAGGTAATCAAGCTTGGCGAGGCACTTTTCTTGAACTCGACTGAGCACATCACGTTAACCACCAAACGTAAAATTGACTCTAATGTAAGCTTCGAAAAAACGTCGGAAAAAGTGACTTTCCAGATAATTGACTTTTGGAAAATGAAGAACTTTTGTTGCGCGCTCGCATCGATCCACATTGCCGATCTAAGGCGTGGGAGCGAAAGAGAGAGAGAGAGAGAGAGAGAGAGAGAGAGAGAGAGAGGGTGGGGGTGGAATCCATCACATTGGTGTAGATTAGCATACTAGCATAGTGAGCTGCGTGCCTCCTCTTCTCCAAGTCTATTAGTGGTGCAATGCAATGTTAGTGTGGAAGCCAACAACTAAAATTGATTTTTTCTCTAACTATAACAGTAAAATTTTGTTGGATCCGTAATAAGAGATGATGCCAATGCTCGATATTGACATTTTGGTGAACATTTCTGTTCGATATACGAGACAGACGGAACAAAAAAAATGGTAACCCTTCTGTCCCAATATGGCCGCAGGAGTGGTGTGTGGCGTGGGATGGCATGCAGAGAGCATTAGTGAAATTAGTCCAACAGTGACAGAGGCAACAGTGTCACTGTGGCCATGCCAGCCCCTGCTGGATCCCTGGTTTCGGGTAAAGCCGGACTGCCGGTCGGGAATCACTCAGCCTCCTACCTAATGACTTCACATAAATTAGCATGCAAACCCAAACGGAAGACTCGGGAGGTGGGCTTGCACTGTGCTGTGCTCAGCATACTGAGAGCAAGTCAACCACCAGAGCAGACCTTGTGATGCCCAATCGGGTGGGTGGAACGTTGACGACTCTCTAGAGAAAACATTCCACTGTGCCATCCAAGTTCCTTTTGCTCTCATCACTTTTGACAAATTTTAAAAGCAAATAATAACCTAATAACCCTCACTTCCGGAAGAGAACATTCCCGATAGTAATTTAATAACAACCGCCAGATTAAGTTGTTTGACAAACTGATCATTTTCATCAAATTACGCAACCTCATCTTAGAACTAACTCAGAAGAGTTAGACCTTATTAAAAGAGTCTAGTTAGACAAGAGTCATCCACAGATAACGTGCCGTTTAGGACAACCACAAGAGTCACAATTTTTCGTAAAAATCGATCAAAACCATCGCTTTAAATTTTTTAATGATAAAAAACATGTTGAAAATAGAAATGACATGTGTTCGCGTGTAAGACAATTTTTATAATGTGGATAATAAGGATAGTTGTGTTCTAGACCAAGTTTAATTAGAACTAATTGGAGAAAAATAAACTCTTAGGGCAGATGTGTTTGACAGAACTGTGGATGATTGGAGTGTTGCAATTTGGTAGAACTTGGTCTCCTCAGCTTACAGCCCATGTCGTCTTACTCGCTCACTTTCTCATACTTCGTGTTTAGATTCCTAAAAAGGCTCTCGCTCTTAGGCACCAAGTGTCCACACATATCCAAGGGTGAAGGGGAGAGAATGGCAAGAAAGAAAATTGAATTTGTTATGTGTTATGATAGAAAAGTTGCAATTGGAAGAAATAATTGCCCACTAATCGAAATGTCACTGGTTGGTCGTCACCATGCTCGGGCGATGGCACGTCGAGCCAACCGCCATTGGGCTAGTCCGAGCGTGAACAAACAATACTTTCTTCAATCGCACACTAAAAACTTTAAAGAAAGAAAATATGTCTGCCCTTTGTGTTTAATTGAATTGAGCCAAGCCGGGATAGACTTCTAATACAAGACAAACTAGTGGAGCGAACCGATTTTCTCGTGCCGGCCGGTACGGTCACTTCGGGTAGCTTGGGTGGTTTCCCGAGAGCTACTAGAGAGAGAGAGAGAGAGAGAGAGCCTGAGGAAGCATTAAATCACAAGACAGACCGGTCCAAGTAGAAGTGACTCAAAATATCAATTAAGTTAGCCAATTCGGGTTTCGTTTTCTCTCTCTCTCTCTTACTTGCGTTGTCTAGTTTGTCACAAGCAAGGTCTCCTTTATCTCTCCCCCGTGTCGAAATGTGGATCGAAATCCCAAAGTGTGTGCTATTAATGTCAAGTAATGACTGTCTGGTTCTTAGATCTCTCTCTCTCTCTCTCTCTCTCTCTCTCTCTCTCTGATGATGATAGTTTGACGTGTGGCCACTTGGTTCCCATCAAGTGGTGTTTGCCATCGTATGGCAAGACTAGATTGTGTGGGGTGTGTTTGAAATCTGCTTCTAACACATCCAGTCTAATCCGGTTGGATTCGGTATCTTATCCAGAAAATAAAAAATGATATAATAATAATATAAGTATTTAAAAGAAAGAAATAATAGGGGGAGAGAGAAAGTGATGGGTTATTAATGTCCGACGGTACATCTACGTGAAAAAATATCCAAGCACTCATGAGGATTTAAATTGACTTGATACAAAAAAACGTGATAGAAATTACAATTTTAATTTTCGAAAAGTTCAATTTTTAATTTCTATTTATATAAAAAATTTGAGGGAGAGCAGAAAATAACAGAAAAATTTCAAAGACACAAATGAGAGCATGCGCGTATTCTGTATTTCGGCAAATACAGTTTGTCCTCAAACTTATGCGTTGTTACAAAGACAAAGTAAAAGCCATTAATGCAATTTTATTAATGCTTTCTATTTTGTCTTTATAGGAACGTGTAAGTTTGAGAGTTTACTGTAGCGTGCTCTGCTTCTCTCTCTCTCTCTCTCTCTCTCTCTCTCTCTTCTTTGTCTTTTCTTCAACTTTGTTACAACATCGATACCATTGAGTTTTCTCTCACAATTATCGATACCATTAAGATATTCTTTACTATTTTCAAGGGTAAACTAGTATTCTTTAAATTATTCTCATTTTTATTTTTAATGTAGAACAATTATGACGTTGCTTTATAAAAATGCTTGACATAAACTTTTTGAAAAACTTTTTTTAAAAATAAAGGCGCGGATCCGCAGCTGGCCAACAGGCCAGCAGCAAGTAGAGAGACTCGGTGGGTAAGAGTATCTTAAGTGCTTTAAAACGTCAACGTCAGTTATGAAATAAACTCTAACCTCAGAAGAGGCGACTTTACTTTTTGTCATTTGTAATTTACCATTGTATGTTTGTTTTTACTGAGCTATAGAGGAAATAATAAAGTGAACAATTCCTTAGCACCCACACTGCGGAAGCTAGGCCTCAAGGAATAGAGAGAAAGAGAGAGAGAGGGCGCTGGTGTCGCGACTGGCAAGCTATTTGCTATGGAAACTTTAGAAACGTGTAACTTAGGAACCATATGTTTTAGAGTAATGTGATAAAAATGAGAGCTAGATGAGATTATTTGAATCAAATCGGTATGCTACTTAAGTATGTAAGACGTTGGGAAGGGGTGTGTAATGAATCAATTTTCAAATTTTCAACAAGCCGCCATTTTGGAACGGTTCAATGGATCAATTCGA
>WURS02070918.1:0-10430 GCA_011762765.2 Rhinocypha anisoptera | reverse complement strand
TCTCTTGGTGCGTTCCTCCCCCTGGTTTCCCACTGCCGTTCACCGTCGCGTGGGTTTTGTTTGTGCTCGTTGCCATCGTTCCACCTCCGGTTTCCGCCTCGATGTTTGCCGCGTCCCGCTTGTTTGAAAACGGCTGTTGTTACTCGTCATTCGGCCTCTTTTACACGCGCGTCATTCCTTCCTCCCCGCGCACTGACTCCCCCGCGCCCTTTAGAACTCGTTCCCTCTTACGCATGGATCCGTTGACGGAATATTCACCATGCTACGTTTTTCGCGACTGACGATATATTGTCAAACACCTAACTTTTACACGACAAAGTTTAAATAATCACTTATTTGAAAAAGATACCCCTCCTTTTGAACTGCAATAAACTTTTCGACACCTGAAAGCACACTTAGTATGAGAAAATATTTTGAAATTATGTATACACAAAGGCATACACCGCAAATTACGAAGCACTAGCTTAGACGAAGAAATAAATATTGTTGTACTGTTTTGGTGTCTGCAGAGAGGAATTCGAAGTTTTATTAATGTCGAATATAGCAGTATATACTATAAGGTATAGTGTTACATCCATATATTAGGTACATACTAGGTACCTAACACAACGCAATTGAGTTATTATTACTGAATACTAAACGCAAAATATGAGACCACTGAAAACCCTTATGTTCCCAGTTTTCCTTTACGGCTATGAAAAATTGGTAATGAAGGCGAAAGATTAAAAAAGAATTGTCGCATTTGAGATGTGACAATGTAGGAGGATGTCCCATGGATGAAGAATAAAAAAATACGTTTCCATTTTAAAAGGGATTGGAGTTTCACACATTTCAGACAATACTATTTTCTACATGCCACCAAAGAATTCTTCAAATGTTTTGGAATCGTGTCCGCAGCCAGGCCGATAACCTCGGAGAAACTATGCTTCAGTGAACGATGCACAATTCTCTGACGTGACCAAATTAAGGGGTGAGGGAAACACATACCAAGCCTAGTTCTCCGTTAAACCAAATATCGAATGTTGTGGCGAAAATTGATCGAACATGCAGCCAAATGGGCCAATGAATTTCATCAAGGACTGATGGCGATGATGATACGTATATAGTTACACAATTCATAGATGCAACACTATAGAACCATTACTACAGACTCCGGAATTTTGTTTGAAAGTCTGCCCTCTTGTTTTCATATGTACTATTTATTGAAGCTTAGTCCAGAAAATTGAAAATATTAGTAGAGTCAGGGGCAGTACCGTGAACGCAGGCAGTACCGTGAAAAGGCAGGTTGAACCGTGTTGCATTCAACCTTTACAAAGATCCATCAAATAAAGTCGACGAAATTGACTAGCACCTCGGCTAATGAAGAAACTCATTATTCCTGATAGAAAGCAATTGAGTTTTTAAGTTAGGAGAATGACATTGGAGAGAAAGGGTGAGATGGCGATAGTACATACGTGAGGTCCGAGCAGGAATGAGAATTCTAGCGTGTTCAGCGCCACACCGAGGCTAAGTTCACAACTTGGCGCAATGTAGGAAGTGTACTCACTTGAAAGGAAAAGGCTTGCGACGAGACAGAAAGAGCGAACATTCTTGGAGCGATAATCGTGAGGTTCCTAAGTTGGAGGCGGAAGGACGGGGACCATTAATAGACCTTAGGGACAGTTGCAACGGCCATGGGATAAGGAAAATCATGGAAGAGAAGCGGAGAAAGTACCACGGAAAAAAAAATCCTTTTAAAGTTCGGGAGGGGGTGAGCTCTTTTTAAAGTGAGTTCGTTCCAGCTTATAATCCTCGGGCGTGGCGGCGGCGCGAGAGGGAAACCGTAACGTAGAAGAGACGAGGGCGGGAAAGTGCGATGCACAAGCCAGAGGGGGAGAAACGGACGCGGCAAGAAGATCGCGAGTTGCGTATATAATTCCGTCTGTGGCCGTGCAACCCATGTCAATTTTCTTCACAATGGATCACATCGAAGTCGGGTCGTAAAGGAGAGCGAGAGGTCGGTGACGATAAATACGTACTTCAGGATAGAGCTCACACATCGAAAGTGAGCACCTCTGAGTACGACGGTAGCACATTCATGGGACGGTCACTCCCCTTCAACGTGGCATCTGTTGTTCTCAAGAAAGTTTTGACAATGGGAAAACCAACGCCATTTCGTGTGGAGCATGGGGCTGCATGGACACAAAAAAAAGATTAAAACCAAGGAGCTACCATCCAGCGGATCGATTTATTACGCACTTGGATTTCATCTGGTGATATCATATGACACTTACATGATTTTAAAACATTACGACACTTAAGCTGTACGTAATACAAGAATTAAATAGCTGCTGAGATTTTCGTAAACTATTTCATAGTTTTAAACCAGTATTATCGACGGAAACATGGAAAAGGCATGCAGAAATACAAGCGCTTAAATGTATGCGGAATTACATGAATTTTTAAACTCTTCGTATCCTTACTAGGTGTTTCAAAACGCTCGGAAACTTAGAACATTAATCAGTAAATTGAGTAGGAGAAAGATGTTATCGGATCACACATCATTATTGATATTTAGTCTTTCCGAAGCGTGGCCCAATGTAACCCCTTGAGCCGAACTGAATTACAGTCGGGAGATGAAATTTTACTTACTCTTCAAGTTGATGCGCGAATAAAAATCGTAGTATATGTAATTAGAAGGTGGATCAGGAGTTCCTGACGCAAATGTTATACGATGTGACGAAAGTCCGCATGCTCTTTTTGAAGTTTGAAATTTGTAAACACATTGTGTTGCTGGCGTACACACAGAGGTGTTTGACTAACCGCGGTTAAGGCCGATACGCTGATTAAATACTAATTTTGCCGTCCTTGAATTTGTTGCACTTTCGCGGCCTTCTTTCACCTCATTAATAAAGATATGTTATACATTGTGAATATATTAAACATATTCCATATTCCAGAACAATATATCTCTAATTTATAAAGGAAAGTCACCATGAATTTTTATCTCTTTCCCTACTCGAAAAAAATTAAGATGAAATAATTCAGTAAGGATTTATGGATTGACGAAAAAATATTTATCCCCAGAAATATGGCATACCGATATTTTCTGCAACTAAAAAAAATATGATTTTTTATTAAAATGAATCAATCAATGTATAATTAAAACAAAACAATTTAGAAGAGCCTACTGGAAAAGGATTTGTGACCTTAAAAAAGCTTTAAGGAAATAAATATGTATTATCGCATGAAGAGTGATGAGTTAAATTCGATTTGAGGCAACTTTCACAACTTAAAAAAAAAGAGCACTAAATCTAAATTGGTACCACTTGTTTGCCATTCTACATTCATAGAAACCAAATTAATGATAAAGATGACGTGAAGGCAGATAGATGTAAAATACCTCCAGCAATGGTATTCAGAATTTAAGTCGCGTCAGAAACAATTAGGATCCCGATTACATTTACCGATTACTATTACCTTACAATACGAACGCCTAAATGACCAACTACAAGTATTTATTCATGAATGTACAAAATAACACATAAACAAAAAAGAAATTACTCAAATTAAAAATTAATATATCATGGTAAAAAACAGGTATTTACTGTGAAAAACAGGAAAAGTAGCCTGACTTTAATCTGGTATTATTAAATCAAATTCAATTTATTCCACCACCCGTTTTCAGTATGTACAATATTCAGCATTAGGTACAATTAAAATAATAACTGGTTAAAAATTAAAAAAAGTGTTCTATTTACTCACAGCCCGTAAACAAAATCATCATGTCACAGAGAATTCATTAAAAAAATGGCAACGCATCAGTTTAAAAAAAAAAGAATATACAATAAAACCGCCTGCAGAGAAAAATATTTGTGGGTGATCAGCGTGATAAAAATTTTGAAAGGATATGAGCAGCATATGATTTCCAGCGAAAAAAGTATTATTATTTCGCCAAAGGACCGACTGTTTACTACGGACCGGAATTTCAACAACATAAAAATATAAAAGAACTCTAGTAAAGTTTATCTGGAGGTCTGATACAGATGCTGACAGCTGATTAGTGCGGGAAACATTTCCAGGAAAGACACTGACAGCGGCTGTAACCGGCAGCTTGATCGATGGATCGATTAAAGTATAAAAAAGACGTTATGAGTACCACGTATGGGAGTCATGTGGAAACATTTTTCTCGTTCCTAAATGCGTACGTGTTCTATAGAACAATATTCTATAGACTGGTACTCAAATATCCCGTCGGTGACATAGTAAACGTGATATGTGCGTGATAGTTAAGGGTAGACGTACTATCAGTATCAATTTTGTTTTTTAAAATATAATTCAAACTTGAATTAATAGAAATGATTGTTGTCTAGTAACTGAAGTATCATTTTCTGAAGTTAAATGCAGAATCTGGACCAGAAAATTAAACGATATTTTAACCATAACTGGACCAACTCAAGATAGTATGATTTTCTTTCCTATAGAACGAGAGATCTATAGGAAATTATGAGTTATTCGAAAAAATAGAGGAATCCTCGCAATCCGTAGCTGTTAATTTAGTTTTACTTACAAAGCTGGAGCACCGATGCGAAAAAGTCGATTCCTCACTGAATGTGATAGGTTGTTTGTTTAACATACATAACCTCAAGTACAATTTTCAAATCGGACCTGGTAAGAACATGCATAATGATACAAAATAATAATTCCATTTCCTCCCCCCCCCCCCACAAATAACTACGCTCAGTCAATACGAATTAAAGAGAGCTACATCAATACGTATATATTCTTTTTTGTAGCTTGCCAGTCAGTGTCACGCCGTATTCGTTTTGTTTTTTTTCCTCTCTCTCTCTCAAGTTTTGAGGTAAAAGAGTGAGGTTTGGTTCGTTGCGTTTGTCTCCTCTGTCTTCATGATTTGGTGGTAGTTTTGGATTTTTTGCAGTTGATGGTTCAGAGATAAATGCAAGAACGTGGTTTTTGTACAGTGGGAAACAACATTTTGTGAAAAAACCAGCACTTGAAAAACGAGAAAAGGTACTATTGTGACTTTTTTTTATTTTCTTAAGGTTCTGTGACAGAAAGTGGAAATTTGATGATGTTTGTCCAATACATCTACGACGAGCGCACCATCATTTGGCAAAAATTGGTACCCTCCTCAGTCAACTACCGATTGTAGTGAGCAAAGAATTGAAAAATGAAAACTTTTTGCAGCAGAATAACTACTTGAAAGTTATACTAGGCTCAATGTGTGATAGAATGCGGAAATTTTTCTTTTATTTTTCGAACAATAATCACTCAACGAGCGTAGTATACATGTTCAAAAAAAGGCACTCTCCTCAGACTGCTAGAGTGAGTTTTTTAAAAAAATGGAAAAGAAAAGGAAACTTTACTGCAGCCAATGTGTGCAAAAAAGTAAAAATGGCTCTCTGTGTGATAGAAGGCTGAATTTTTCCCTCATCTTTTCAGCTATGACTACCTGATCGGAGGAGTAACAGTATCTAAAAATGATACTCTCCTCAGTCTATTACAGTGAGCATTGCTAAGAGAAATGAAAATTGTTAATTTTGTTACTCTAAATTGTTTAATTATGTTTCACAAACTATTCCAAAATTTGTTTTCATGTTTGGGAAACATATACACTCATTTAAACACATTTTCCACTAAAGTAAAAACACAAAGTTTACCTCTAGAGAACATCAGACTGTGACTGCCTGCAAAGCAGGCAGCAGGTCTGCTGGTATATTAATTTAAATTAGAGACATATTTATAGTAAAAAAAAATAAACACACGTGCACAATACGAACACATAAATGACCAACTACAAGTATTTATCCATTAGTGCACAAAATAACACATAAATGAATGAGAAATTACTTACCGCATAGTTAAACTCCGAGTTATACTGTCGGTTGTTTGCTTTGATACGGCGTTCAGTTTCTGAAAATAAAGATAGAATATTACGTAAATAAATGTTTTTTTCAGTTTTAAGACAAAAATAAATCAAAGCATTAAGGAAATGCAAAAAATAATCGATTAACATAAATCCTTATGCCTTCTGAAGGCAATCAGCATTTTCAAGCAGAATCATCCAACTAAGTTAAAACTAACTTAGAAATAAAATCACTGAGCAAAAAACTGGTTAAATAGCGATACACTGTTTTTGGCTCAACTTTGTGGACATTCATTTTAAAAGGTTAAAAAAAACATGTTGCCTTTTCCACACAAAAACCTTTTAATTTTTACGACCGATTTCGTTACTTCAGTAAAATACATTTCCCTCAAAGAAAAGAAAATTACTTATACACGCGGCTTTCTGAAATCGATATAAATAACATCAACTGCCGTTCATCGTATTACAAGATTCCCCAGATAGTTACCATTAAGAATACGTAGACTGATATATAAACTAATACCCCAGAATGCAAAAGAAGCTATAAGGGTTAAACACTATAAGAAATGGAAATTTAGGCATTTGCATGCAAGACGACATATTGCGATTAGAGTTAATGACATATTAAAGGTATAATTATATGAAAGTAACCGACACATTAAAACAGATTTAGGGTAACTATAACAAATAGGTTTACCATCAGCCTTCCTTACGATTCAGCGTCGCGTAAGTAGGTAGTAAAGATATTCCCTATTACATTTTATTGAATAAATCAAGGTAAATGTAAAATAGTCATCCCGATTGAGATTGGATGGGATAGTAGATATTAAGATTTATATATTTTGATGCATAAATAAATGCAAAAACAGGACCGATATCTCACGAGGCGTAAAAAACGCTACTCTTGAAAACTTTCCTTCCACGTCACTTGGAAAAACTGAGTGGGACTTCTATAATGGAACAAAGATATTAAAAGTTTATGAAATTCACGGATAGAATTTAATCTTTTTACATTCATCACTACCTCAACTTCGTAATTTCCTCCCTATTCATCATATTCAAATCTATTTTTAATTATAAAGTCTTAAATTTTCCAAAAAGTGCCCAGTGGTACATTTATATATATATATATATATATAAGCACATTCTCAGAAAGAGAGAAATATTTGCTGCAGGAAGCAGCAGCCAAGAGGCGCATTAATTATTCAGAAGGCTGAAGTTTTTTCATTGCACCAGACGAGGCTGCTCTAGCAAAAAAAGCTCATTTGGAACGTAATAAATACAGCTAATGAATCGACGATACGAAAAAAATAAAATGAAATGATTATATTAATTCATAGGAAAGTATATTGTAAAAATAACTTCCAAACGAAAAAATGTAATGTATATTCTCGCTGAGGTCGAGGACTGATGCTCAAGAAACGAACGAGTAAGCGATTTTCGCTAATACAAAGAAAAGATACCAACACCACCACTCCAGAGCAGACAACGAGGAGGGAAGGAATGATTTCGGTAGGGATGTGGAATGTGAGGAGAATGTTAAGATAAGGAAAGTTAGGGAACGTAAAACTCGAGATGGAGAAAGTAGGAATAGATGTAGTAGGGTTGAGTGAGGTACGATGAAGGGACACAGGAGATTACTGGAGTGATAGGTTTATAGTAATTTATAGGGGGGGAAGGAAACTCAGCGTGGGGTAACCATAATTCTTAGCGAGAAATTAGGAAGGAGGGTAGTTAACATTGAACAGGATAGTGTTAGAGTAATCATGTTAGAAGTAAAAGCTGTCTCAAGCAGTATGGCTGTGGAAATTCGAGGAAAAAAAAGGGAAGTTGAAGTTGTTAGGTAACAAAGCGTACGGATTCAAATTAACCCCTCATATTATGTCGAGAATCATTCGCGGAATGGAATACATACGTTTGTTTCTTAATGGATTGGAATCGTTCCCCCCAAGGCAGCAACTACACAATCGCCTGAATCACGCATCCCGCAAAACACGTTGTTTTGCGTTTGGCGTATATCCACGGGGCTACTCAGATTCAGAGGATTTAGGGCTGTGAAGTTGCTTTCAAAATTTTATCCCATGAGGAGAATAGTGTTAATACATCAGTTGGATAATTACAGTGGGATCTTTATCAACGAGACTTTTCCTTTATGAATTTAGACGATACACGAAATAAAATGTAATTAAAAGTCGTGACGTGTTACAAGCACTTTGGATACTCCTAACGCTGTGTGGTTTACTCGGAATGAGGACTTCTGAGGAAATCTCAGGAAGGACAGTGAAAGGAGCTATTATCTCACCTCACCACTAGGGTTTTTATTTATCCACTATTCTCACTTAGTGACGTGCGACATGGAGCGCTGTAAGAGTTACCGAGAAGATAACATATGCCTTACCTGTACAAACTATCATTTGGTTAATATTTAAGGTTTTCTTTGGTTAGCATGGAAACTATTACCTCGTCGCTGGCATAAAATCATGGCAACACAAATAGATTCTGGAAGTATCGTTTGATTAAAATGCGAAATCGGTTGTACTGAATGAAGAATAATAAGAGAAACATTTTTACAATTTTTACAATTTTGTGAGAGACTTTAGCAATTATTGCGCCCAAAATACAATAATGCATTCATGCTGACAAACATTTCAATGTGGCCGACCTAAGAAATAATACTAAATCAGTCACAAATATTACAACACAATGCGAAATCTGGATTTAAAGGTAAACTTTTCAAAGAAAAAAGTTTTGAAGCTCTCCAAAAGAGCCGTGAAATAGTTGAAAAATTTTGGAACGGTTCGCCACGCCTGCAACAACTACGGGCTCCCTTGTTACGTTTGCAAATATGATCGCAGGTGGTCACGTCATCCCCAAAAAAGGACAACTCAGGAATATTTGATGCTGAGCAAACATTGTTCAACTGCTCGGACCGATAGAGCTACCAGAATACAGCTTGCAAGTTTTTAAGTAAGTATCAGTTCGTTAACACCAACACCAAGTGCTTTCAATGCAAGTGGACGAGAGATTTTTTCATCAATTCATGATCTCGTTTAACGATAAATTTAAAAATATAGTAAACCTGCCTAGGATGACGATAGAATTTGGAAATAATACCTATCCATGCTGAGGTAAACAAGTGTAACTTACTAATATTTTCACTCTTAATTTTTATTGCCTACATAATGGCAATTTCCCTCCCCTATACGACATTCCTTGATACTAAGGAAGGACTTATGCGTTTCGATGACCTCTAGAACTGTAATGACTGGAGCAATAATCATTGCTCCCGACAGGGTCACACATACCAGATGGATCAAATGGCAGGAGCGAAGAATCTTCCACAGACTGAGACGGCTGCATCCAATTCTCAGAGGGATGGACATATATATTGTCGGTGTTATAAGTGAAAAACAATATTGAGAAAGTCAACAAAAACCTCAACTGTTTTTTCCAATGATCATGATCATGGGCGATAAACGGAAGTAATAATTCCTGGGAGTTATAAGGACCCAGCCTACTGGTGCACGTGTTGTGCTCGGCAGCGGTAGAGGTTTCCTTCATACTTGTCTAAGCCTCAGGGAAAAAAATACTCAAATTCCACGCTGGGCCATAGTGTGGGCAGAGGGCATGGGGAGAATTATTAATTTTAAAGTTAAACATAACTCGCGTGGGTATCCAATATATTCTGCTGAAAAACTAGCCAGTAGAAAATCTGTGATTACGTGACAGAAATCCGTCTGTAATATATCAAATCTGAACAGGTTGTCTGACAAAGGAATAGCTCCATTTATATTGGAATAAATTTATTTTGGTAAATTCGATAACTACAAGATCAGTTGGCACCTAAAAAAATAGGATCTTCGACAAACGTTTCATATTGCGCTGGGAGCTGAAGTGTTGGTTGAACTGACGCTCCAGAGCCTCCAGTCATGCATCCCGAGGGAACATCAAAGGTTTCATCTATTTCTCAGAACATCTAAGCTCCCGAGAAAAAAACATGAATTCGAATCGTAGTTTCACAGGATGAATTTGGTTGAATATATATCTTTTTACCGCGGAATAAATGCATAAGAGTCTGTTTCTTTTCGAAAGATTTGATCAATGTTTCCGTCTGAGTAGTTTCAGCAGCGATTCAACTATCGGATCAGATCGCAAAATCGGCGACGGAAATACCTCTTCACGCGACGGGAAAAATCAAACTTGAGGCAATTCACCGGGTAAGGAAAGAAAAAGACAGACACTTCGCTTTTTTAGAAGAGAAATCTGGGTATCGGAGGAGAATTAAGGGAAGCCGAGAGAAAGAGAGAGAGAGAGGGAGAGCGAGAGGATGTGAATCAACAATCGCTTCGGCGACATCTGCGCAACTCTGAGGAAAGGACTCCACTCCCGAAATGAGGAGAAGGAGAGTTATAGCAGGAGTGAGAGAAGAGCATCCTCTCTTTTACGATGGAAAAATAAGAATGCCCGGCCCTCGAGCGACGAAATGAACGCCCCCGGGCGAAACAAGAGCAGGGACTTTCTTTACGTCTCTCCCTCTCTCTCTCTGATTTTATGTACGTGATAC
>WURS02070908.1:0-10430 GCA_011762765.2 Rhinocypha anisoptera | reverse complement strand
ACTGCAATTATTCCATTGCCAACGTTTCGATTTATTTATAAATCATCATCAGGGCAACTTAGTTTTTACATGGTCAGGCAATGGAATAATTGCAGTTGTAATTGGCCAAATCCCTCGAGACAACAAATTCACAAATCTTGTATATATATAAGTAACCATTTAATTTCTAATTTAGTCCTCCAATAGAGAACACAATGGCCACAGAATCATTTCCAAGTTGAGGTTAACTACGGCTAGATAAAAAGGGCGATGTAAGTAGAATACATTAATACGAAATATATATTCCGCTCGCCGATAGAGGATCGTGATGATTACTTAGATATCGGTCGAAATAGATTTGCGTAAAATGATTTAAATGTTTTAATCCGACATATATATGAATACCTGCTTTCAAAATTTGTCACATAAGACGATTCTTATGCATCTAAAAAATATTACTAAAGTCCTAAATACGGTGTGTGTGAACATCTCCAGCCGAAAATATATCACAAGCCTCGGAACGGATCAAAAGTGAAACCCACTGGGGGGCACTGGCGATTTGTATTAAGTTTTAATTACATCGCATCCTAAGGCACTTCCGCAGCAGAGGAGAGCAAAGGTCCGTAAGTTGTCCCTTGTAGAGGGGGGAAACAACAAGATATACCCTGAACAACGGACACGAGGATTGAATATGAATGTCGTCACTCCCATTCATGGAGATAAACCTGACGCCTTAAATTTCAACCAAGTCCTGGCGCCGAGCGATGTAATTAAGTCTAATGCCGTTCTAATTCATTTGCGTACATCTACCTGGACGCCATTTGAGAAATTGAAATGGCTCCGCAGAAATAGATTACGACTAATTGAAATCTAAGTATTTGAGTCGAAGAGAAAGAGTTATTTATAGAAAAATGTAGTAGTAATAAGGGAACGAAACTAAAATAATGCTGTCATTTGAGAAAATACGCAAGAAAGCTTAAATTTAAAGTCGGAACACATCTATCGAATTTATGATTTCATCTAATCGCCCTCCAAATTACACTCTTCTCCAGAAGTATGTAATTAGGAACGTTATCCCTTTATATATTCGATCCATTGTAACTTGAGAGTGAACTTAATAGGAGGAAAATGCATTGATCGAACTGCTAGATTTAGTTCAAAATCTAGAACAACTTATTAAGAACGAAAAGAGAATAGTTGAAATTTATTTTCAAATTTATCGATTGTTTGGACTTTGGGTGAATTACCTTATAAGCAAGTGTATCCCTCTTAAATTAAATGTGAAACTACATTCGCTGTTAGGCAGCTCCAACATTCGAAGAAATCATATCGGTATTGTCATACGATTCCCACCGGTAAAACATTTAGCGTATGAATGTAAAGGAAATATTCCTCACGTTACGAACAAGCTACTTGAAGATTGGATGGAGAAGATCCGATTGTTCAAATAGCGAGGAATATTCATGCCTTAAAAAAATATTTACGTACTCTCTTTATCTTGTCTCTGTAGATTTTTCGCCGAAATTTTAAGTAGCAAATCTAATACACATATAGAATTATAAAGCTCAAGTGGAAAATGAAGAAATATTCTAAAGTAAACGAAAAAGATATAGCGCAATAAAGTACAACATCACAAAAAACTATGTAAGGAACAGTAAAAACCACTTACCACTCACCACCTCGACGATCAAAGTCAGACTGATGAAGTGCAGGAAAATTGGCAGTTTCATGGCCTTGTGACGTCACGAGGAAACGATTCAATTTGAAAGTTTTAAAAGAATTAAAAAAATATTAGAAAAACAGGATTTTATTTTAAATGAGAAAAAGAAAGAGTTACTGGAAGATTTCTGGATTCCAACTAAAGCCTATAATTTTTCTGAATAAGTTAACCTCTTAAAGAGGAAATTCATTCATCAATGATTGGAGACATATTCTCCTTGACTGGCATACTCGAGGTGCCTAAAAGGAGCATTTTGCAAATATTGAGTCTTATTCCCACCAAATCAAAGTTCGGTCAGAGAGGTCCTGGACTCTTTGATAATAAGAATTATCACTAGATATAATGATGTTCATGAGGATTTTAAAGGTCATACAAATACCCATATGGTACAAAACTGCTGTTGACGCTGAAAGATTGTTCCTAGAGCATGTCCCGGCAGACATCCAACCTAACCAATTTTCTAAGAAAATCATAGAAGAAAATAAAAATTTAATAACTTCAATAATTTCATGTGTGACATTTTCTGGTATGCACGATTTACCGCATCGAGGCAAGTATCATGGCGAGGGACTGCTGAAAGATTTGTGCCGTTTAAGACTAGATTCGGGAGATCAATCATTGAAAAAACATGTTGAAAATGGGAAGAAAAATGCTACATACCAATCAGTTTAGGTTCAAAATGAGATCTTTTCTTTATGTGGTATTACCACAGAGTTTATATACTCTGTGATAATACTATAAAGAAGAAAATAGTTAATGAGGCGAAAGAAGTATGCGCATAGAGCTTACTAGCAGATGAAACCGCTGACATTTAGGATAGGAACAGCTACAGGAACAGCAGCAGAATATAACAGGAACAGAATAGGTATAGGAGTAGTAGTAGTATTTTTGTTAGTAGCGTGTATCGATGGCTATGGCCATTTAGCACCGCTTCATATCATAGAAAAAACCATGTGGAGAAACACAGTACACCCATGCCCTGAGCGGGACTCGAACCTGCGAACTTTGGGTTAGCATGAGAGAATACTACCCTCAGGCTCACCCTGCCGCGCCAGCAGGGTGAGCCTGAGGGTAGCGCCTTTCCATAGGATTACGTCATTTCGACAAGGAGGCACATTAAATCAAAGATAATTTTATAGGCTTTGTTGAACTGGAAGCGCTTGAGGCAAAAACTATTGCGAAAGCCATATTGATGTTGTCACCCGCGAAGAACTGGATCTCGAGAAATGTGCGCAAGTCTTGGTTCCGAAGCACTATGGGAGACGACCGGTTAAACGGACTGGCTATGATGAGTGTAAAAGGAAAACTTACGTTCCAAAATTGCGATTACTTTTTCAAACAGTAGCTGAAAAATTTGCCATGAATCCAAGAAAATTATTTTTTCTTGAACAACTATTAATTATTTGCAACTTTTCCATACTGTGCATTATAAAAAGTAATAAAATGTTCATATGTTCACTATTCTTCTTCCATAAAAATACAAATATTTTAATTTTATTATGCCTGCTTCTTTCCATGTAAATCCCCCCCCCCCCCCCCTCCCCGGCTTGGAAGCTGGCTTTCCCTGCAAGCCCTATAAAAAATTTCATCTGCTCCCCTCTAGCTTGGAAGCTGGCGACGCCCCTGCACTCATTGAGGACCTCTTTCTTCGTCCGCCCTCCGGCCATCGCAATCCATTTTCCCCTATCTAGTTTCTTTCCTCCTACCTTCGTCTCCCTCTCTCCTCCCCCTCTAGTACTCAGTCGAGTATTTTCAGGCGAACTATAATGAATTCATTTGATGGAAGTCTAAATAAGAGGGGATTAAATGGCCGAATGCATAAGAAAGAACAAAAGAAGACCATGTCAGATGTTCTGACTACTCCATGTGTGTGGTCGACTCCTTGCTTCTTCTCAACGTTTCCTCCATGTGAACAACTGACTGTACGGCAGCTGCTAATTGGTCACCAAATAATTACAAGGATTCCACTATGTAACCATATATGTCGTTTATTTCTATACAGGATATCTGTTTTTCCTCATAGCATTACCTTGCTGAACTGTTTTTGTGCCATGGAAGCTCCCCTTAAGGTAGCTTACCGCAGAACTGCATTCCCATATGAAAATCGCACTAGAATTATTTTACTTAATTTTTCGCGTCTCAGCGAGTCGGGAACACGGGACGGGTGCCCCTCACGGCCCGACGAAGATGGTTTCAATCGTTATTGGAGTTTTATCACAATTGTTTTAGAATTCAGGTTTTAATCTATATATTTCTGGGATATTCCTTTCAGCATTCGAAATCCTTCACTCACAATCCGGTTTAGACTGTGCCTCAGCTCCGAAAAGAATTGAAAATACGACAAAACGAAGGAAGGGAATGGTGAGTGCTAAACATTCCTACAGTTTAAATACAGTCGCCACATTTAACTAGATAAATAGTGGGCAACAGTGGTTCAGTGGGCTGCGGCTGGTACTTATTCTCGCACCTCTTTTTTTTTTATGAGGAGCACAGATTTTAGCTTCTGCCGAACGACCCCAAAGCCTGAGGCCATAACCAATATGGCTTTGAAAGAAAGCAAAGTACGTAGGTCATCTTCAAATACGCCTCAGGGACCCAGTTTTTGAGTAGCCTGATCAAATGTAAGCACCTTGCAAGCTTTTGACCAAAAGCTACTAAATGACAGTTCCAGGTGAACTGACTGCCAATGAGAAAACCAAGTTACTTCACTGAGGCTGTAATATTTCCAACGCTCCTAAAAAAGAAATTGATTATGACAAGAAATGAAAAGAGACTTCTTGATGAGGGGTATTTTATATGGCACAGTATACCTACATGGGAACTATGAATGATTTCGTTTGTATTATGAGCTCCCTTTCCAAAAATCAAACCTAATTCCAACATACATTTTAGATAAACTGTAGACACTTTTTTACTGATTACATAAATTTAACAAAGTCAATATGACAATGAGAAATCAGATATGAGAACACATGCTTGAGGGAGCATTTTGCCGATGGATTCCTCTGGGGTGATTTTGTCTTTTATGTCTATTTAGATATTACTAGATTACAGTATTATATTAAATAGATATTATTACTACAGTAAATATAGATATTAATAGATACAATTAAAAAAATGTTGAGGGATTTTGCTCAGGTTTGTAACATAAACAACAATTTTATGTGAAATTCCATATGGGAAGAATATATTGTCTTAGATTCATTCATATATAGAACACAAATTCCAAGATCTTGGAAATATGGAGTCTTTTCCCTTATGAGGCAAGGCAAAAACATTATATTTACCCAAAAAGTCTTTTTAAATTTTAAAATATATACCCTAAAACAAGGGATAATTTCATTTTATGATATGAACAAATCATATTCATACCTTATTTTGTAAAAATAATATTAGTTTAGACATTTCATAAATAAAATATTGATTCAAGGGTAATCTACCTTAACAGGTAGATTACCCTTCCATCGGTTTTAAACATGCATACTTCCCACCACCTATCATTCTATCCAATAACTCTATTCTCTTCCTACCCCTAAATCGCTTACCCAACTTTCTACCTTCCATTACAACTTCCAACAGCCCGTTTCCTCCGAGTATCCCTGAATAAAATATATGATAACATTTTGGAGCAAGTTTTTAATTAAATGTATTTTGATTACTTGGTCAGTCAAAACTGTAATACGTAGCGTATAGTTTTTCAGTAGTAGTGTGATGCTAAAAGTAGAAAATATAACTAAATTGAAAGTAATTTACACACCAAAAAGTTGCATCCAATTTTGGGAAATAGGCCGCGTGAGTCACTCCTTGACAATATAGCATATCATGACATCACAATGCCAATTGTTTAGCATATTTTCCATTATTCCTATATCCTATTATTTATAATAAATATTCTTGAACATACTTATTATTCCATGAAGATGTTATAATAATTACATAGTATTCGTAGAATAGCGTTTTTCGGAAAATATGTCAAGACAATTTTTACCTGCCGACTAGCATTGCTCGTATTGACCACCAAAAGCGTTCCCGTGAGATTGAAATAGACGTCTTGTGGGAAAGTTGTTAGGAGGAGAAAAAATTATCATTCGTGGAAACTCCATACTAAGTAATTTTTGATCGGACGAAACTGAAAAATTCCAGAAAGAGAAAATATATCAGAGGTCAGGAAAACCAGGAAAAAAGTCGCTAGCTGTTGTAACAAAATCGCTGATTCGGCACCACTGGCTGGAATACGGTAGGATTGATATATTGTGATAGGCATTAAATTGTATTAAAAGATAGTAAGTAAGTAAAAAGATATTCTTCGGTAAAAAAAGTATATTTACCGAAGAAATAACATTTTTTTATGCTAACTATAACTGCAATAGCGCATTACAAAACACTAATGCAAGAATACTTTAGAAATATTGTTCTATAATAGATGATAAATTGCATTAATACGCTCATTATATATAATGAATTTACCGAGAAACAAGCAGCAGTCTTCGTAGTATTCAAATATCCACTTCTAATGGACTGTAAAGACCATATAAGTTCGATTTCCTCATGGCAAAATGGCTTAAACCGCTGCACAGTGGCCCAGAAACACTTGAAATCATGGCATTACCTCGAAAATGATTTTAGAGTGAGGGGAGTATTAGATGGGGACCGCCGTGTCTGAAAACGAATCTTTAAGGTTGATACGCGTGCACCTGTCTATGCAGGACAATTTAAAAATTAATGCATCCATGGTTGCCGCTGTATTATGCTACTCTAGTGGAAAGAGTGTCAACTTTAAATGCTTAATGAATTGGACTTATAGGACCAATTTTCATGAGTAAAAATGGAAACAGCAGAAGACAGTAAGTATTTTAATATATATATACCTATCTAAATAAAGCAAAATTACCGCAGGAAATTTTTTTTTCGATATTGTAGTTGGTGTTTTAACATCGTATTCGTCGATTCAAAGTTGAATTTGTTAAATATTTCATTATATTTTGCGACAGCTCCTTGTTCATCATATATACATATGTTTTTACTCCCTTTTTCCCAAAATTTTCATCTCGAAACGAAAGTTATTAACTAAAAACAAAGGGAATCCGAGCCTGGCAATGAGAGAAACCGAGAGCAGTTTGCGTTAGTTGCAGTCCACGCCGCGCGCTATCGCTATAAAAGGCCGAAGAGTAGGTTACTGGAGATAACTTGGTGAAATTTTCAGGACATAAAAATTTCCACGCACGTACTCTTTTTCAAATTACCTAAAAATATTGTATTCGAAAAATATTCGAAATTTGCATTTAATAGGGCTAAAATCCGAAGGTTAAAAATATTACGACTTACGTTCTTTATTTATGTTCATTTTTAATTGTTTATATAATAACCCTTAGAAACCATGGAGGGTATCCATAATTGTAATATAAATTTCCTTAATGTTGTATATAAGCATATACAACATTAATGGACTATAAAAAAGATGGACGGTCGTTTTTCTCATGCTTAAAAACCTCAAACAACTGGTAGCAACAATCAGGCATTCATAACAACCAAGTGTAAAAAGCCGATAAAAACATACAAATTTTTCGTTTTAACGGGAGTTCTTCAATTTTTAGCCCTATAAGAAAATAAACATGGATAGAATAAGAAATCACAATGTTTTATTCCATGTCCGAAGATCCTATCAATTTTTTCATACTTTAAAGAGTAGGTTATACTTGCATTACACAGTAAAATTTCTATTAAATTACATGAAAAAAAAGGAACGACTTTTATTCGAAGAACTATTATTTTTTCTAATTTCTAATTGCGGATTCATTATCAGAGACTACACAAACCTATATATACAAATTTTTGTTTTGATGGGATAGTTTTTTCATACCATGCTGGGTTTTTAAGGTTTCTAAACCACTGTTCACTGCGCCGGCGCGCCGGGACCAATAACGACCCTTGCTTAGCAACCAAGCATAAAATCTCGATAAAAACGTTAAAAAATTCTTGTTTCAACAAATTTTATTCTATTTTTAGACCGAGACATAGATAAACATAGAAGAAGAAACGCCAGTGTTTCATTCAAGTTTTAGTCCAAGTCGGAATCTCCTATCGCAATATTTTTATACGAGTACTTTAAAAGACTGAATGAAACTCGCAGTGCACGGTAATATTCTCATTTTCCCGCTTCTTTACATGTAAAACATGAACGTCGCCGGAGTCGAACCCAGGCCACTTTCTTGTGGATTTTTTCCATACTCACTGGATGGTTAGGTACCTTCCCTGAAAAGCTCAGGCGGATAGCTCGAGTAAAAGTGCCCGGGAATTTGTGTCCATGCATTGACACACTCATGAGTGAGTGAGTGAATTTGCAGCTTTATATATAGTAATAATAATATGAGACCTCCAAATCTTTTAAATAAATGCTTTGACCAAAAGAAAAAAATGAGATAATCCATCAAAAGCCAATACACTGGGAAGTCATCAGTACACAAAATAAATAATGCCTTTTTTCCATTCATACTCCTTTGTCACACAAGCGCTGCTTTATGTACTATTAAATTACTGAAATGTTGACCCAGTGGAAGTGTGTTGAAATCTCAATTGATAACAACTCCATCAATTTCCCTTTGATTCACATCTGCAGTACTTAGGAGACTGGGGAGGGAGAAGTTGCAGATGGGGTCGGGGAGGAGAGAGGGGTAAGGCATGGGCAGCAGGGGGAGGAGGAGGTGGATGGTTTGGGAGTGTAGGGGATGGGTTGGTAAGGTGCTGTAAGGTGGGAAAGGGGTGAAAGGTTGGGATTAGGGCTGAGAGGGAACTAGAAAAAGCACCATGTTTTTCAAACTCAAAACATTGTTGAAAATGTTTACTTTTACTGATTGAAAACTACGTAATTAACAGTAGTCTCTAGAACTAAAGAGAGGACAATTACTTCAACATTAGCTTCCTCAGCCCAATAAAAGTAAGTTTTGAAAGTAACAATAAGCTGAATTATAAACAATTAAGTATCATGGATAGGATTAATAGTACTTGATTTTTATATTTTTTATAACATAAAAAATCAAGTACTACTAAAAATCAATTATAAAGTAGTATTTTTATAATTAAATTATAATTTTTTCATAAGGTTATGAATATAGAAATATTTTGTTAATAGGTAAATATACCTAATCAGTGTATAATTTAAAAATATAAATGATTAGGTAATGAAACAATATATAGAATATATTTTATTTCATATCTAATTGAAAACATCTTTCATAAAATGATAAAACATTCTTCGTAGTGGATAGACATTAAATAATTTAATGTTACAATAGACAATGAACTGGACTATTAATGGCTATGTTTCAATTACGTACAATCAGTACACTAGATGTGGGGATGGTAAATTTTTTACATTTTAAGTTATAATAACCTTGTCCGTACCTGTCACTCCAACATGTAAATATGATTTACATGAACATAACAAAGGAAAATGCATGCATTCCAAAATTTGACATCCAAGTATGTTAATTGTGTAATTAACTGTGCAAACACAGATAAGAATAGTCACAAAATTTAATAACAAGCAGCACAGCCTAATCAAAATTGCAGTTGTGCACACAAAGCCTTTTCTCGAGTTCTTCGAGTCCTCCGATAAAACCTCAATATAAAATAGGACTCAATAATTGTCTATTTAAAGCAAGGTAGTCATTATAAGTCATAAATAGTCCTCCTGAAAAGATGTACAGTACTTTTGGGTCTATTATGAGACCAAATGAATATGTCATAGGAGAATGGATGTAACAATTTAGCCATCTGGATCACTAAATATGGTAAGCAAAGGAAGATAACCACTTTCAAAAACTACTATCAGTGTCACAAAAAGAGCATAAATACTAATTAAATAATATCCATAATAATGGTTGGCTTTAAATCTCATTGCAGGAAATGCAATGAAAGAGCTGACCAAACTTAAGAAAATGAAGGCTGTAAGTATTGGAGCGGGCCCTCCATAGGTAAGCTAAAAAGTAAAAAAAAATATGTGCTAAAAATAAAAGCACTAAAATAAGATAATACAAATAAAGAAAAAAACAGATTCCACACATTATGTTGGAAACAAGTTGATGGAATTTAATACTTGAGAAACATTGATACTTACTAGTATTGGGTTTCCGTCATTCTGGGCACAAGCAATGGTAAAAGAAATGCCTATTCCCAAGAGAGAATCTTAATTGCACATAATTAAGGAAATTTCAAATAATGAACAATTAGTCACTAAGATTAGCTATTAGTTTTAAATTCCATAAAAAATAAACCCATCATGGAACCATTTTATGGAAACAGTAGTGGGTAGGCATTCATATGAAATTTTTAACATGTACATGTATGATGTCCAAATTACCTTTTCCTTTTCTTTTTGCCTTATTAAATTTATTGCTTTGTATCAGGAAACTCAATATATCACTATGAGGAGGAAGTTATTGGGGTCAGCAAATATTTTAGGAATATTTCTATTAAAAAAAAGTTTTCAAGTGAAAATTACCATGGATTAAAAAAATTCACAGTAGCATCAATAAGCTACTATAATTTTTTAGTCCATCTTCCTACATATTTTACCAATACACCCATTCAGAATTAAAATTTTTTTAAGTTGTCACTTTCAACTTGAAATAAGTTCCAAAAATTAGAGATGTGTGGTTGAGCAAGGAATGAATATTCCTACCACCATTTTTCTGCTTATACAACTGCAGAATACAGCTGTCACCCTTTTTCA
>WURS02070897.1:0-10430 GCA_011762765.2 Rhinocypha anisoptera | reverse complement strand
TATTTTTTTTCCTCTCTCTAGCCAGGCATATTCATTTTCATTTTTAACTTTGTAGTCTTCCCGCCCCCCACTCCTCATCTTCCAATCCCTTACACTTCCCAGAAATTTCCACTACCACTTCCCCTCTCTTACCTCTTATATATATGTCCCATCACGCCCAGACCCTGTTTCGTCTTCCTAGGAAGGTGGTTCAGCAGCCACCGAAAATTTAAAATAGTGAGTCTTTTTATATCTGTGCCTATGTTTTTTGTGTTCTTTTGTGTGTGACAATCATCTAGTCGTACCAGATTAAAAATATTAGTGGAAAAATAGGTAGTACGTTATTCCTTTTGCTCAGAAATGGATTTCCACATAGTTATGCCTGAAAATATAGAAAATATGTGTATGTGCAAATATATATATATAAAATGGTCCATGGCTGGATTAAATATTGGGTTTGAATAAAATACTCGCTCTTTTCCACAATTTTCTGTGGAAAATTACGAAATATCTTTTGTTCCAACCATGGATATTAACAACTTCCATGAAGTGAAGCCTGAGATCGACAATTTTAATCTATAAACACCTAACTTTTATCCTTATTGAAATTTTTATTCTACTCGTACACCTTTCTAACCTTCTAAAGGGGTTATAATATAATAATAAAGTGAAAATAGCAATTTTTCACTGTATAAAATAAACTTTATTCAACCGGTTTTTATGTCACTGCATCATATTCGGGTCTTCAGATACATTGACATAGAAACCGGTTAAATAAATTTTATTTTAACGGTGGAAAATTGCTATCTCCATTTTATTATAATGTAAGAATTCCACCACAACACGCCTGAAACCACGCAACTTCTTCTAGAGGAGTTTTCGGCAGGGATAAAAACACCCGATTTATCTAGATTAATCATTCCAAGGATGCTTATATTTTAATAGTAGCCTCATTTTCTGTAACTTTCACGTATTGTCCGCCGAAATTAAGAATCCCTTGATTCGATTAGTCTGGGCGTTTATATCTCTTCTATTTAATATATTCGGATAAGTTATATGTGTTCAGGCAATTTGGGAGGAAAATTATGAGTTTCATGTTCCTATACTAAAGCAAAAAGAAAAAAAAATATTCCGCTCTTTTTGGATAACAGCTATTATAAAAATGGGGGCGGAACTCGACTAAGAATTACAGAATTTGGTAAAATGCCGGAAAAAGAGTTTGCAAGAATATTTTTTTTTGGGAAAATATGTGCTAGAGTATCGTATGTAAAACTAACAATCAACATCCTAAACAGATAAGACCGAGTGAGACTGTGTGTTACTTATTCGTAACAGAATCCCAGATATCCCTCAAAAGTACCTGTCGTCATTCGATCTGTCACTTAGGAGGAAAAAAATATATAGCATTTGCATGCAAAAAGACACACATATTTGAATCTGTATCCGTCTATACATGCGTATGTACTATAATTCTTGAAACAGTCAAACCTAATGAAGATCATTAAATTGAGAAACTCAATTACACTGATAGTAGCTTCGTAACCACCTTCATCAGATGGAAGGGTATGATTAACCAATTCCCACTTATCCTTCTGATCGAGGTGGTAATGAATGAACGGAATATTTTAGTAACTTAATCCTCTATTATCCATTTTTTTTTGTTTTTTCTAAGAAAATATATGTAATAGTACCTTGTGCAGTATCAACATTTTGTCTAAATTTGAGAGAAAATTTCAGTTTAGAAACATCTAATTGAAAAAAATATGGTTTGTCTGTCTTTGAAGTCACAATGGGTAAAAAAGAAAAAGAATGACTTTATTGAGCAGAAAGCAGAAGCAGAGACTCATCAATCAGCCAGTGACCGATGTCCATCATAGCGAAACCGTCATAGTTAATAGAGGGATGTAAAAATTAAATAAATATTTAAGAAAATAAGTATAAAATTTTAGGAGTACTTTAATAAACACTCCATGTAAGGAATAAATATACTTTGTACTTTTCCACAGATTTTGTGGAAAAGTACAAAGGAAAATCTGTGGAAAAGTAGAAAGTATATTTATTCCTAACATGGATATATACAACTTCCACGAAGTGAAGCCTGATACCGTTTATTATATTAATAAACACTGATTAATAAAACTCCTAATAACGTGTTTTACTACTTATTAGAAGTGATTATGTTTAAACAATTTTTCAAAGTATTTTATATATATTTATATAATATACATTTACGATTACATACAATATTCCCTCCGTGTCCGTGCTTTTTCCTAAATTCTTCCTACTTCTCCGGTTAACTTCCTATCCGCCCCCAAAGTGTTCATTTCCACTTCATTTTTTATCCTCCCATTCGTTCCATGCATCCTTCGCCCTTCCACACACCCGTATCTTAAATGCTTCCAATCCACGATCGTCCTCCTTCCTCCAAGATCAGGTTTCTTCGCTCTATAATGCTACACTTCGTGCCAAAACTTTCACCAATCTTTTCTTTACTTCCTTGTATAAGTGACCCTCATCAATTCTGAACCTTCTTGTGCAAATGCTCCCTTAGCATCAGCCAAGTAGGCATTTTCCAGAAGGTGTGCAGCGATAAAATTGCAGGCGCCTGCTGATGTATACTGGGAATATTAAGCATGGGCGATGGGCGATTGGTTAGAGGTGGAGGTGTTATTCGGATGGAGGGGAGGGGGCCACCGTGTGGGCGTGACGTGAGGAAAAGGTCATTCGTGTGTGGGACACGCGTTACGAAAAAAAGTTTTCCTCCAACTTTAATTTTACTGTTATTAGTCATGGTGGTTGCTTAAATATGGCGCAACAAATAAACTCGCAAGGTCAATGGGAAAGTTTTTTTCGATCTAATCACAGGAGACAGAATTAAATGTGTGAATAATACAACACGTTTCATCGTTTGACGTAGATATATCATAAAATTCGGTGACACCTGTAATGATGTAATACAAAGTACGTTAGAAATCCCGTCACCTGTGTCTTTTGAGGAAACAAACTGTACGTCTTTTGTGAGGTAATATAGATTATATCTACGTACTTTATTGGGATAACATTTTGTCAATATATATTACTGGTTTAGGAAAAGATTCAACAGATTATATGCCGCATATCAATGAATGTTCCACACTTTTCAAGACAGTATATAAAGGAAATACTTCCTTTCCTCCCTGGTGTTTATGTTCAGTTTTTATCACATTATAATGCATTTTTACTGTTTTTATAATATAAAAAATCTATGTTGGAATATATCTTCTTCAATATCTTTTATATTCTTTGACAGTTTCTTTGTTGATTGCCAAAATTCTTAAATGTTGACTTCTACGAAATGAAATTTTCCTTAATTAGTCTAATAGTGAAAGTCGTTAAGTTTGTTCATGCAATCCGTATGCTTTCTCTTGTTTAATTTACACAGCTTTGCCTGCAACATTCATGCAACAGTGCAATACGATATAAGTATATTCAGCACTCAACATCTGTACCCATCGCTCAATTTTGTCACCTAAAGAGTTCCCAAAAACCACCAGCTCTCTATTTTTGCTCCTAAAATTCTAAGTTTTCTCCTTCTTGCGTCTTTAACTTTCTCGTCACGAATTCCGAGATAATCTTATTTAATCTCTTAATTTATCGAATTCGTTTTTTCAGGCGTCAAATTACGGAATATAATCATAATAAAATGATACGAGACGGCGCTCTACTTTAAAATCGTTATGGAACCAGGTCCTCAAAGTTGAATTTATTCGAACCATATTGGAATTGAAATGACTTCCTAATGGGACTTTTATTAACTTCGTCAACCACCTTTTTTCATACGTTTCTTGACACCCACTAACTCTTCTATTGAAAATGAAAACACTTGGTTTTTCCACATGAAAAATATTTTATTGCGACCTAGGTTTCGACTTGATAAGTCATCTTTAGGTGGATTACTGTCTTAAAAAGTCGAAACCTAGGTCGTAATAAAATATTTTTTCACGTGGAAAAACCAAGTGTGTTCATCTTCATTATGAATCGCCTCCACAAAGTATCGCCTGAAAATACCCAACTCTTCTATTGATTCAACGTGGTAGTATCTGCCGCCTTTTAATAAGCCTAACTTTCCCTCCTTTGTCGTGTTTACCACTTGCTAGTTATCACTATGGAATTTCATCCACCTTATTAACGCGATGGTTCTCACGTACAGTGCGCCTTCCCCGGCCCCCTTTGCCCCCTCCCTCCCCCTACCCTCGCTCACTGCCGCATTCCATTTCAGCCACATGTATATACAGCTAATTTCTTTCTGCCGGGGACGTCCCGAATTTCTTCCTCAAGTTTATCCTTGGTCGTAATTTTTTCTTCCGGTCTGAAGGCGAGGGAAGTGACGTCGCTGGATCAGCTTTTATTTCAACCTCTTATTTTATTTTATCGCCCCATCAGTCCCCTGCTGCAAATTGGTTGAACTTCTCTCTCCATTTCTGTATTGCTTTTCCCTATATTAATTATGATTTGAAGTACGAAAGTCATGTTACTAACAATTACATACTCTAAGGTTTGAACGACGTAAGTATTTATATAATTGGTCTCTTTCTAGTGACTTTAAAACTATCCAAATCTTCAACCATAAAGTCAGTTTGATAAGTAAGGAATGAGCCAATCTAGTAGTGCTAATTATTTATTAAAAACTTTTACACTCCACAGGTTGGACACAGATTAAAACAATAAAACTTCACACGATCCGGATTTCGACGCTATAGCATCACCATCAGGTGCATCAAAGGTCAAAGGAGTGTAAAAGTTTTTAATAAATAATCTGGAATTCCACAAAGTAAAACCAAATCCTATTACACGTAGTAGTGCTAACCCCAAAGGAGTGTTAAAATTCACACATCAGGGCAATATAAGGTGCCAGGAATTCTTTGCGTCCTGTTGTGACGCCTGTAGTTTCCCATTAAGATGTGGTATCCAAAAAAATCACTCATTTTGGATTAGGTCTGTGAGTGCAGAGAGACTTCACCGGTCCTCGAACCCCGTTCAGTAGCCGGTCGCCCTACCCGCTGGACTCCCAAGACCTCTTATCGCCTTTACAGCTATCCTTTTGATAATTCGTAACTTCAGCCGTTATACTTTTATAAATTTGGAAATTTAGAAACAAACTTGTTTATTAATATGGGAAAATATGATTTTGATAAATGACACCAATATTTTAGCAAGTATTACTTCGGATAATCGGAATTTATTTCTTCGTGTTGCTGCTGCTCATATTCTGGCATATTTTTTTAGTGTCTGTCGTTGTCAAAATTTACGACAAGAGTCTTTAAAAAAAAATATCTTAATAGTTTTGGTATTTTTCATTGTTTGAATTCATTTTTTCTTTCTTTTTTCGCAGTAAATTCGATTTTTTTTTCAAGACTGAAAAGATAGAATTTATATTCCACTTCTATTACGTAATTCTATCCTGATAATTTTTTGACACTCCTCTAAATATAGGTGATCGTAAATTATTTTTCACGCAACACTAGCAATCAAACAGGATCCCTTAAAAACTTATCCAGCACTTGATGAAAAATCCTTGTCAAACGCAATCCATAATTAATAGTTTGTTACCACTTGCCATTTAACCGAATTGCATTACTTTACAAAATGAATCGCATGCTTTTTCTGATTCATTCACGAATATAATAATAATCACATTTATTTCACTCCTCTCAACATACAATCAAATGATATTACTATATGGTGGAGTGAAACTAGACATCCCTGAAAAATTAATTCTTGTGTTTGGGTTACCATTACTTTATTAACATGCGGTCAATATGTATACAATAAGAAATCGCTTGGGCAAGTTAAAAAAAAAAACATGTGTGTTCTTTAAAAAAAAAGAAAGAAAGATAAAAGAATGATAGATACAAAAATAATCTGATAGGTAATTTCAGGAAAAAAATGTGTACTGTTTTAGCATACAAAATGTACAAAGGTGGATAAATTAACCACGCTCATATAGATATTATATACAAAGAAAATAATAGAATAAATAGTAATAATACACATCTAAGGTAGGTTCGTGCAAAAAAAAAGAAAAAAAAACCTCTAAAGAACCAGACACATATCATAATCGTAAGAAATATTCCTAAACATTCTCAACGCGTGATTTTCCTTATCAATTATCTCTCTTCAATCGACATTTCAGTTGCTACATGTGTACTTTGAGACTAAAATATACCAATATTTGCTAAATCGACCATATGATTTCTTTCATGGTACCTATTGTATCATACAGCTTAGAAACTTGCACTTTGTCAAGTAGAGACATAAGCAGAATCTAATGAAATTAAGTTCTTGAGGATGATAATACAGGATCAACAGAGAGAAGACGAAGATATAAAAAAAATGTGCTGCTTGTGGTGGTGGTTGAAAAATTCTTAACTTAGCTTAAACATAAAACGTCCATCATTGTCTTGGGAAGAAGTAAAACATCAACAAATTTACGAAGACAGATTGAAATACAACACCCGAGAAACTGGAGTTACACTTTGATGATGACGATCTATTTGATTTATCTTGTAATGTGATAATCAAATTTCCTTAGGCACCTTTCCTTTCCACTTCTCTCTCGATTGTACTTTGAAAGTCAATTCAGGGTTTTCTTTCCTATATTTTACACACACATTTTTTATGTTCATCATTGTCGAAGTCAGTTTGATTGAATTGAGTGAGGTGAGTTGAATTGATTTAAGTGAGTTGAATTATGCAGATGTCAGTTTAAATTGAGAAGATAAATAACAGTGGAGGGAGCATTGCTATCTTAGTATGGCTAAGAGTAGTCATGGAGTTGTTGATAAATAGCATATATAGAGCAAAAAAAAATAAAGAAAGGACTAAAGAGTGGATTTGTCACTGATGAAATTGTAATCTCTTTTTACTAAAATATGTGTCTGAGTCATTCGTTCAAAAACTCAGAGTGGCTTGGGTAATTCTGATCTGGTCGTCTATTAAGACGATGGAAATGTTAGAAATTTGATTTCAAGGCGGAATACGTTGAGAGTTCATGAGAAAGATTACGCGTCAAACCTTCAACGGCCTTGTTGGAAAGATTTTAACGAAATAATAACGGAGGCAAAAAGCAACATTGGGGGGAGGGTTCTCTCACTTGCAACGGAAGCAACCACACTGGGCATAGTATAATATCTGACGGCGACGAGAGGTCGCGTGTATATAGATTTAACACGCAGTTGAGTTGAGTGTTTTTGCTACGCACAGGTTTCTCAGTCTAATTTGACCTACGACCTTTTTATCTAGGACTAGAATTTTTGACGCATAATTTGCTCCATGTGCACGCATTTAAAACGTTGAATTTTTAACACTTATAATTATATACTTCTTGATGGTAATTTTTGGCAATATCGATATAAATCGGTACCAATAATTGAAAAAACAATTAAATTTTTAAAAAATAACTTATAATAAGATCTTACAATTAATCATGACATAAAACACGAGGGCAATTTAGGTAAAAAGGTTGACTAAAATAAGTAACGAATAAAAAATAAGTAAACTCCAATATAAACCAGCAGAATCTGTTTGGGCGAGAGGAAAAAAATATGAGAACTAATTAACAGCGATACTTGAGAAAAAAATATCCCTGTATATATGTTAATTTGACAACACAACTCACCTCAGCAATAGCTTTATTAGTGACAGTGGTGAATGGTCCAATGGTGAGTCCATATCGGCCACGGCGATTCATCACTCGCATCGCCAGTGTATCCAAGTGTAACTTGTCACGAAGAAGATCCCGATCTAAGGACCACTGAATTGTGATAAGGCGACGCTTTGGGCGATGTAGCTGGCGGCCAAGTCGAGCCATCGGACCAAAGAAGCTTAAAAACATAACCAACTGTAGAAAGGTGACCGTCACATCGATAAATAATTCCAGACATGGTTTGGTGGAGATGATACGGTGCAACGTGGTTGCATTGTTGGGAATGATGCAGACTAGGAGGACCAGAAAAATCTTGCTTATCAACTGATGGTTGACTCGCAGTAATTGGTGACAGACGGAGCTGTGCTGTGCTAGCACTACCACCCTAAGAAGATAGACCGAACCAAGCATGGATCGGGTTAGGTTGCGATGTCGACACAGCCGTTCTGTCTGATGGACCACTCGGCAGGCTTGGTGATGTAACACCACATACAGGAGAAAGAGAACGCATGATAACCAGGCTTGAACGCGACTCACGTGGACTAATGCCAATAAGGCAAACAGAGCGTAGAGTGCGATGGAAAAGTGGATGATTAAAGAGGCTTGTTGTTGCCATAATTTTGCCGTGTATGTTACAAATTGCAAGCCAAAGGTTATGTCTAGAAAATGAAATAAAACCGACACTTTTACAGTATCCGAACTAATAAATGTTGGTGGTTCGGATTAAAAAAAAATTTCGGATATGGAGAGTTTTCAAATACTGGCTTCTAAATTTAAATAAATAAACTTTTAAATATGACTCAAATTTTGCTTATTGTTACAAAAACTTATTGTTCAAATATATGTTTATTAAATGTTTTAATTTTTACTAGTATTTTAACCAATTACTAATCAGGAGCAATTAGTTTTTTTCAAATTCTAGATATTTTGACTATTTTATAATTATTTTGTCCCAAATTATCTCTTTTCAACTTTTCAATTACTCAGTTTGAATATGGTGGGTTTCAGATAAGGAGCAGACTTATTTGGTTTGTTTCTATTTACTATTTCACTTGACTCAAAACAAGAAACGGGTAGACTCTAATAACAACTTACAGAACAACCAAGCGTGGCAAAACCAAACATAATCCACAAAGAGTTGCAATCGAGCTAATCTCAAGCGAAGTTCCACTGGTAGATGAGCAAAATAAACCAGACGTTGACGAGCAAAGCAACGCCAGTCAAGCCACTGAAGTGAAATGCCACATTGTGCCAGGTGATACATCAAAATGTTATTCCAATGGCGTGATGGGATACGATTAGCGCTTTGATAATGGTCTACATTACGCACCATCAGATCGTAAAGCAACTTTCCCGTAGTCATTTGGCCTATAGAAACAAAAATATTGGATTTTTAAAAAAAAGGTCAGATAATGTTGATCAACATTGATTGGCGTATTTCAATTCAGTCTATCCTGAGGTTATTACCCAGAGGGTAAGTGCAATCACAAAGTTTGTCTGAAACGTTAATTGAATGAGCGGGACAGATGCATCCCGATAGCGCCTTCAGGAGCGAAAGGGTTAAGGTGATAATTTAGTAAAAGTTGGCTTATAACCCTACAATTTCAAAAAAGTCCGTTTATAAGCGTACGCTCGTTGATTTTCCAAAATGTCTGCTTATAAACTTACGTTTAAATTGAAAGTCTATGACAAAGACTTGTCGAGTTATAACTAGAAACGTGCTTAATGCTGGGTTATAACCGGACAGTATTTTTAACAGTGTAGTGCAGTGTAGATCTTTAATTAATCAGTTGATTTGGTTTACCTGAATACTTTTCGAACATATATAGCCGAAGAATAGTCAAAAAGAACAAAAACAGTTATCTTACCGAGTGGCACGCAATATAATCCATGAAATATGAAGAGTTGACTTGCCAGAAATATGGTGACTCCTAGGCACGAGTCAAATGTGCTGGTCTCGCGGAAGAACACAAACAACACTCTCAAGATTATTGGCGAAGATGACGAGTCAACTTGGTAGTGATGAATCCACGCTAGGTAAGCAAAGAAGAATGTGCCTAGCCAGAGTGGGGCTGTGTAGACTAGGTGAATTGGCGACGATCCACAATGTTGTGCTGGACTGAGTTGTTTCTGTGCAAACCGATACAGTATGTTTTTCATATCGAACGGGTTAAACATTACACTGGACATGTCGACGATGCTTGAATTGTTAAACTAAACATATTTTCATGTCACAATTTAGAAAATTTTTTTTATTTGTTATTGTTGTGACAATATATTTTTTATTAGTACTATAGTAGACAGAAAAGAACTACAAATCATTGTCTCAAAACTTTTAAAATTTAGAAATAAAGTGTTTACTCAAATTTTAATTGTAATTGCTTTTTTTGTAAGAGAATTTGAAATAGATAAATGAATTAACATGAAACAAAAGAAAAACTTTTTCAAGGTATTGTTGCATGAGTTTTTGGAACGTTTTCTAAATGTAACAAAGCGCTTCGCTGTTAACCTGTTAGTTAACCTTTTCTATTGATTTTCAATCGAATTTTATTTTATCCAAAAAAAGTTTTTTTAATGTTTGCCATTAAAAAAGAGGCAACAGTAACAACTAAACTATAAAAACAAAATTCTCGGAAAAATACTGAAAATCGATCAAGTGTTTCATTCAAGTCAGACCAGGTAGATCCAAGGTTTTAGAGAGACTCGGTCTCGGGAGACCAGTCTCTCTATTAAAAACAGTTGTCCGGCTTTCTATGATCTCGGAAAC
>WURS02070886.1:0-10431 GCA_011762765.2 Rhinocypha anisoptera | reverse complement strand
GCTCGGTGGTGTTCTAGTGTGTGGGGGGGAGGGGGGGGGGGGGGAGGGAGGGGGGGGGGGGGGGGGGGGGGGGGGGGGGGGAGGTGGGGGGGGGGGGGGGGGGGGGGGGAGGGAGAGACATGAGTGGATTGGAGGAAAGAGGTTAGATGTAACGACGGGAGGGGGACAAGGAAGGTAGGGGGAACGGAAAAAAGTCGAGAAAGCAGTCGTTCAAGTAAAGTCGAGGAAAATGCCGTTTTAAGGAACGGTGAGAGGTGGGAAGGAAGGTTGAGGACATAATTAGGAGGGAGGGGGGGCTCGAAAGGGGAGACCAGAGTCAGACAGAGGAGGAGAGAGGCATGAAAGGTGAAAAAGCGACAGGACTACGTGAGCGACGTTGAGGCGTAGCCGCCGACGACGATGTCGGGACGGACGGAGAAGACGTGTGGGGTAGGAAGGGGATTCGGAGAGGAATCTGGACGACATTTCGAACGCAGGGTGTCGACCGGGAGTGAAGGAAAGGGCGATGGGATGATAATGCGATGGCGGATGAGCAGGAGAGAGCTAACTGTGCATCAAAGGAAAATGGTTGCCAGGGAAATGACGACAAAGCTGAAGATGAGTTTCGTAGAAGCCCGAAAATAACTGGGCGGGGTGGAGACAAGTTGGAATCTTCGTCGGAGTGGGGAGATGTGAAGGGGGAGAGAGAGATAGAGAGAGAGATAAGAGTGATAAAGAGAACGAGAAATAGAGTGGGGGGATTCGGGCTGGTGGGGGGGAAAGTTCGACAATGGTGCCAGGAGCAGCTGGGGATGAGAAGCACGAGATTCAATTCTCCGACACCTTCACTCCCCGTGGCACTTAAAAAAAAAACACGTAATTCGTGTTCCATGAAATTCAACATCGTTGGTGGCAGAAACCCTCCAGCGGGTACACGGAAGAGTTTACTGTGCCAGGCCAAACTTGGCGTCCACATCCCCCGCCAAGTGCGAAACTTCGCCATTTCCTTTGGAGAGGATGTACAATCACACGGGCGCTTTCTTTATATTTGCCGGACTGCTTGCACCGCTTAACAGAGTTTATTTCCTCAAAAGATACGTAGGTTGACGAGTGTTAGACGTACTTCATTTATGTCGACGACTATTCAAAGTACACCCTTTGCAACATCAAAGTAAGTAGTAGTAATTTTTGTTTATAGGTTGCGTAGGCGGCAATGGTTATTTAGGACATCTTCAAATCGTAGGAAAAAAAAACTTTAATAATCAAACACAACACCATTGCCCTGGGTGAGACTCGAATCTTTGGGTTAGCCTGTAAATATCCGTTAATCATTCATGAATATTTTTTAAATTTTCTATGAGTGTCACAAATGACGACATTTTTAAAGATCCTATCCCTCATTTAACTACATTAATGCTTATGTTGCTGCTTTATTTAATGCCATTATGGACACACGGGTGGAAAGGAGTAAGTTTCACCCCGGAGAAACAACCACACGAAAAGTCGTGTTACAGTGTACTACGGGAAACTGGGAACACAAAAAAGAAAACTAGAGCTAGGCTTCATATGCCATTTTATAAACGCAAGCGTTCTCCTCTGCACTAGGAGACGGTCCCAATAGGAGCGATTACGTGTTTTTTTTCTCAAGCATTTTGCATCTAAAATTTGTCGGACTAATCATTATGCTCAGCCATTCAAAAAACCGCAGCGTCATTCCCATTAGAGACGCGGCGGATGACGAGAGGCAAAACACGCTGCGGGGGAGGAGAACTGATCGCACAATCCCCTCGCGAAGCGTCCCAGCGACGCCAAGTGGGGCGGGAGAACCCAAGAAAGTGGAACTGCGGGGACGTGAAGTGAAAACTCGCGCTTTAAATAGGGACGCGAAGACGGGGGCGGAATGAAACATAACTGCCGGGCGGAGGAGAGGGGGAACTGAGGGTGGAGGGAGAGAGGGAGGGGAGAGAGAGGAGTCTGGGGAGGGGAGGAAAGAAGGAGAGGAGAAGAGGAGAGACGGAACAGCCAAGAAATTAGTTAAAATAGCGAGATTTACAGGGAAGCGGGCGGGGTGGAGTGTAGCGAGAGGATTGGGGAGGGGAACGAGGGGGAGAAGACAAGGATGAAGGAGAAATAGGAGCGGTTGTTAGAGGAGGAAGAAGACGCGGAACAAAGGGGGAGGGGAGGAGGAGGATGGAAGAAGAAAGATGGGGTGGGCGGATGGTGACGGGAGGGGAGACCTCGGGGGAAGAACAGGAGGGTCGGGAGGGTTTGGAGCAGAGTGGAGATCCGGTGAAGGAGACAAATCGTGGCCCAAGACGACGGTTGCGAAGGGAAAGAAGGGTTTGGTAAGGGAAGGGCTAGGAAGGGACTGTGGCGTCCGGGTATATACATATATATATATATACGTTCCCGCTTACATATATGCGCGACGAGGTAATGCCTGGTGCAGTCAACCGCACAATATTGCGTCGGCGCTGGAGAGGAGGGAATTTTGGTCGGTTTAGTATACGCAGGAATGAGAGAATGGGATAGAGGGGGGGAGGGAAGACGGGGAGGGGGGAGGGAAGAGATGGTTGGGAAAGGTTTCGGCGGGCGACTAGGAAGAGAAATGGAGTGGGAGTTGCGAGAGGTTAGACTTAGCGAAGCTCCGTTTTCGGATGCCTCTTTCGATACTAACTGAATAGCGGTAAATATCCTTTGACACTGATGAATTCACTGTGATCAATCAAGGGACTTGAGCCCGTTAACAGTCTATAGAGATAACCTCACTCACGCACCTAATATGACGAGGCTAACAAGCGCCCAAAATTCCTACGGCTACCATGAATAAACACTGGACGCCATGGACTTCCTCCGACTCTTAGAAGTTAAATAGCAGCCTATTAAAATGTTGCGCGATCGGTCATTCTGGAAATTATACCCTATCCTGCTAAAACAACATTTGCGAGCTCATAAACGCCAAGGAGGCAACTTCTGTGTGGAAATTATAGAGTTAGATTCCCCGAATTATTCTAAATTACTAAGCAGTTAGTACGTTAGGTTGAAAATGAAAATGATCATGAAGAATAAGGAGACACATTTAATACATATACAACTGTTCTTGTACATGGAATACGACCTCGATGCAAAAATCTAAAAGAATGATGAATTCTATGAAAAGTAAACGCTTACCTTTTATTATCAATTCTAGCACAATTAAGAGTAATGACAGGACGGAGAAACCCATAAACTGTAATAAAAATTTGCACAAAATACCTCGCTCTCAACAACCCTGTCCAACAGAAAAATACATACTAATAACCCGTTTCCGGAAAGAAGGATTATGAACTAATATATGACGAAAGAATAGAAAGGCTTTCCTCCAGGTAACACTCTGCAATTTAACCGACGTTTAGATGGCCGAGTCACCCATCATATTCAGGGTTATTCATTATCATCCCTGAAGAAGACGGATGTCTAGGCCATCGAAACGTCGGCAGAAATGCAGAGTGTTACCCGGTGGAAAACCCGAACAGCCTTACCGATGCCATTTACCGGGAAAGCATCCGTTCCTTCTTCGCGAATAGAAGGGTTTGATTAGAAGAAAATTGGAAAACCGGCCTTAGCTGTCAACACACCCAAAACCATTGTGACAACTATAAAAAGTTAAACTTTAACAAGTGTTATTAAAGTGATCCAACTGCGATTGTTTTAAAGAGATAGCCCTTCGCGATCACCGATCCGCGGGACACCGCTCTAGCGTGCTCCGCTCCGATATCACACTTTTATAGGCGAGTCGGCGTAGGAAAGTTACCTGTTCTTCCAGGACGGACTAATTCAAAACGAGGAACATAGAATACTACCATTTGGCTCCTGATTGGCCAGGCTCTGAGTTGAACCTGGCGCGCAGACGCGCTAGTGACGAAAGTGCTTCACGGCAGGGGCAGTGAAAAACGGAAACAACGCCTTTCCGGACATTGTGAAGAACGAGCATAGACCGGTGCTTCAAGTCTTAGAGAACTTTCGTGATATTTTCGCCAAAAGCAAGGCATACTAGTGTTTGTCAATAACTAGTAACAAAGGTTGTATGGTTATTTCATAGTGCTCATGGTAATTGCTGATTTTTGTCTCATAAAGGAGTGGTAAATAGAATTTTTTTCTTTTTCTTGAACGATTGATATCATGATCGTTTCGCCGATCACGTGGTTAAAAGGTAAGCTGTTCAGTTTCATTCATTGTCGATAATGTGTTTTTGATTATAGTAACACTGAATTAATGCAGCTTATGGTACAGGCGCTACACCATAAATGGAAGAAAATTGATTTAGAACGAAAAATAACGGAAAAAAATTGAGGGCAACGGCCCTAGAGAATTGTTCGTTTAAAAGATGTGTAGAAGAGAGAAAGGTGTAGTTTAAAAGTGGACACGGCTCTTGAATAAAACGGTGTATATCTATTTTCTTACTCCTTATACTGTATTAATAGTCGTAGATATTTATTAACTAACAATATGAACGTAAATAGAGGGAATTAATTGTCAAAATTTAAGATGCATAAATATAATTATAAAGCCACGTTTTCAACATAGTTGATGAGTATAAGATTTTCAGATCTTTGACTTTCACAGCTTTGAATTCTTCGGCCTGAATTTGGCTATAATGCGATAAGTTACAATATCTTCAAATATTTTGGCTCTGCACTGATTTCACTGCTGATGAATTTGAAAGTCAGGAGGCCCCTTCTTAAAGCTCGGAGGATTGTCACTGAATGTGAAAAGAAGTTATATAGGCTAGAGAATAACTATATAATTACGTCTTCTTCAGGCAATTTAATATCGTACTTTGTTGGAATGCAATTTCCTTGTCGTCGAAGCAGAAAAGTGTTCGTTTGATTACTGATGGCCATTTACGTCTATTGAAAGACGTCCCTCGACTAAATGAGAAATACTAATATGAATTACACCAAAGAGAAGACTTTGGGTAACCTCCAAGGATGGAAAAAAAACCCGAAGACCGAAGTCTTGGGATACTTTACGAGGACAGAGAAGAAGAGGGAAGGAAATGGAACGAAATTTCTCGGAAAAATTTCCGTTTGCAGAGAGTGAGAGAGGAGAGAGACGCCACCACGCTGCAAAAGTTCGCTGAGAAGACTGAAAAATAGAAATGGTCCCGTATGGTGGCAGAAGGAAGTTTCGGCTCATGTCCTAGGACTTGAGGGTGGGGAGGAAGTTAAGGCGGCGGGGGGGATGGAATGGTATCATAAAAAAAGAGGTTTTCGATGGGGCGTAAGGCGGAAGAGGACTTCGAGGAGCGGAGGCGCAAGAGCTTGGCCTTTTGCTCGCTCCTGCTGTCCCTTTGACGGCCGGACAACTTGTAGGAGGAAGACCCCGGAATCCCCCGGAAAAGGGGGCAATCCATAACACAGATCTGGCCTTAAAACGTTCCTAAAGGCTTTACACTTGGCACTTTTATTGCACCCAGATGTTTGCGTTGAGTTGGAGGAAAAGTCAAATTGATTAACGACTTACCCCCCCCCAGGGAACACCGGAAAAATTATGGTGACATTTTGAAACTGGGGATGGGATAAGTTCACTGGCAAATGCGTCGAACACGTGGCTTTCAAAATGGTCATCTATGAAAAACGCGCAGCACTCTGACGTACATATCCAGCCCCTTTCAGTATAAAGAAAACTTAAATGGAAAATACTCCCCTGCATATTCACATTCAGAGATAATATTCAAGGTGATCTAAGACATATAGATAGAACAAGAGAAGTTAATTAAATAATATTTATTAAACTATAAATAATATCTGGTAGTAGTAAAAGGCAATTTACTTCCTCTTTTCACCACGGAAATAATCTATTTAAACACCGCCCCCTTAACATAGTAGAATATCATAAATGATCCAGCTCCATCGGGTAACATAAAAAGCAAACGCTTTATTATGCTTACCAGAAATATTTTGCTATCGACTTAACATACCAACCTTCGGGTTGATCACTGTGGTTAACGATTATCTATGAGAGTTAAAGGCTAATTAAAAAGAGAATTGAAAAATGAGCAAAGCCTTTAATAATATGTACCAATACGGATGCTGGGAACCATATTCAAACTATGATTGGAACCGCAAGAGAAACATAAATGCCTATAATTTGATAGTGGTGATCAAGTATTAGACTTCCATGAAATTCAAAAATTTAATTTTCTGTTCAGTCAGTAATAAATAGGGATCGCCTCCTTTGGAAGCAAAAGGAAGTGCCGGTTCAGCGAACTATCGTAATTGTCTGCCTATGTGGCGTATGTGGGAGAGGTGGAGAATTTGGGAGAATCGTTTGAAGAGCGTATCTAGTTCGTGGGCGGGAAAAAACTTAAGAGGAGTTAGGAGGAAGCTGAGTGAAAGAGGGGCAGCCAATGTTTGAGAAGTGACCGCGTCGGGTCAGGGTTGAATATTACGAAAGGTCACGAGTAATATGAAGGGATGGAGGCAAGGGAGCTGGACTACTAAAGATTGGGAATTGGAGGGACAGGAAGGTCTCTGGTCAGTCACATTTTGAGGGTCCACTTCTGAGAAATGAAAGAGGTTTTATCAGGCGGGCAGAAGACATTTCGTGCATCCTATGGTTGCTGATCATATCACGCAGATTTTTACTTATTCATTTGGGCAATATCTTCGCCAAAAGTTGACGCATAGGAAATAATATAGAAATGTAACACTAAAACAGGAAATTAATGGCAAGTATTTTCAGTGAAGACGGAAAAGATTTGATAAATATGGATTGGAATTTGACTGTTTGCGACTTCGAAACTTGGTCTTCGAGGTTGGAAAATGAGTTCGGACTTGAGGACTTGGAAATATAACTGTGGAGGAAGGATAGGAAAACCGAATGTAGGGAAAGTAGAGAATCGATTATATGTTGCAAATTACATGCAAATATAAACCTTTCAACATTTAAAAAATAGTTACCTATTTTCAATAGTGTTTTTAAAAATTTACTCGATTACATAATGTCTTTTACCTCCTCACGTTTCATCCTTCCCATGTTTAATATTATACGTGCTCCATGAACAAGAGTATATTTGCAGTTACTTCTTCTTTTTCTTTCCAATTTTTCTTACAACCGTAGTCAATCAATGCTTTTCAACCTGCATATAGGAAGAAATTACGTCGGAGAGGGTAGGAAAGTTGAATGTAATGTACATTTGGAGACAGATTCATCAGGAAGAAGCAGTTTTAAATGTTATAGTGAGGTCAGTTAGGAAGTATGAGCAAAAAGAATATGCCGAGGAGGGCTGAAGTATGAAGTAGGAGAATGAGGAGACGCATTGCAAAACGCGTTCTTCATCCTGCAGAAGTTATACTAAAAGAAGACCAGGTTTTTTTCCTCGTGGATGCCATGGTTTACCCAAGACATACACAACTTATCGGAGGCCTACCAATGATTACGACACGACTGGAGAGAAAAAGTGAGGTCGGCGAAGAGTGATGGGACAGCGGCGGCGAGGACGAGGTAGGGCGGGTTGAGCAGGAGAGAAGACCGCGGTCGGTCCCCCTAATACCATGGAGGTTTGCTAAACGCGGGGGAGGAAATGCTGTGCGGTGAGATGGTGATGATGAGAGTGGTTGACTGGCGGCTTGAGACGTGTCTTTACCCTTTCCAACAACCCCATCCCCCAACCCCTCGCCTCCAACACCCTTCCCCACACCACTCCAGCCGCCTCCTCCTCCCACACCCCTCCCTCAACACACACTGCCAACCCCGCAAAAAATCTTGTTCCGCCGAGCGAGTGGAATGCTCCCGGGGACCGCAGCCACGCCGAAAAACACACCTCGTTGGGTCCGACGAAACCCCCGACTCCTTCCACCGAGTTCCTACGGTTATGAGAGTCGTGCGGAATTACATGGCTTTTAGTAGGGGGTGAAGGGGGGCGTAAGAGATTGTGGGTCATGTGTGTGTGTGTGTGTGTGGAGGGGAGGAAGGGAAGGGAGGGGGTGGGGGCTACCAGGGCCCCTGTGGAAGTGTTCCGCGATGAAAGTAGTTACATAATACGGTCGGATAAACCAAAGGTTGTAAAGATTCGGGGAGAAGATCAGCGAAGACCCAGCCCCAACCCCCGACGACGTGGAGCGCGGCGGTTTAATGGTTCAGAAACTCGGGATATTCGAGGAAGGAGAACGAATGTTAAACGGTGAATTTCCAAATGAGGATTCGGATGAAAGATGGAATGCGTAGAGTCGGATGGAAGAGGATCACAAAACGAAGAATTGTTAGATATTAGACAGGAGACGACGGTCGCGGACGGGGGCGGGATCGGAAAAGAGGGAGGGTGGAGGAGGAGGAAACGAACAGGGCAGAAACGAGACGCACGAGAAGATTTTTGACGGCAGATAAAACGTTTGGCGGGGGGGAAAAAAGAGAGTTGTGAGGGAATTTTCGTTTTTCTCCACCAGCAACGTGTGGCGTTAAAAAAAAAAATATACTGCGCGAGGTACTGAATAGGGAAAGGAAAAAATAGGACTCAAAGGAATCATTAACGTTTTGCGGAACTGCCATACGTTATTCCACGTGTACATATATTTTTCTCGAAAGTCGTTCTAGACAATCTCCACACCACCTATAATAATAATAATGACAATAGCAAAATGATAAAACGAAAGGGTGGGCGTGAAGTCTCCCATACACACCAGGACGTCATGGCGAACGGTTTGGTGCGCCATTTTACAACTGAATGCGGAGGAGGGGGTGCGGGGGGAGGGAGGTTTGGAGGGAGGGATGAGGAGAAAGCACATCGGGATGAGTTTTGGCCGGCGGTCGGGGGAGGGGGGGGAAAGCGCGCGGATGAAATCAACTTATTCTCCTTTGCCTCCTCATCAACGAGATGGAGTTTTTTAATCGCGGAATGGACGAGTGGATTTTTCCGCCATTCCGACGAACGCGCACGAAGGCGGATCTTAACTCGACGCTCCCGCTCTCCGAAGTATTTCAAAACCGTATTAAGATGATCCTGTACAGTGACGCTTGCATGCCTTTCAAATTTTTAAGCAAGCATTTAATTCTCTCTCTTTTTTTTTGGACGCGATGTCCCAGTGGTAAGACGGGAAATACGGTCTCAGCGAGAATGACATTTTCTGCGATGGTATATGTCCCCGGTGACAAAATGTTTACTTGGAACAAACCACGGTTTGTATTTCCCCTCGTGAGCTCAGAAATATACACGAACATGTTCAATACTCCAACTTTCGACTATCCTTGTCTACCTTCTAAGATATAATAACTTAATCATTCTCAATTATTGTTGATGGTTAATTTTTTGGCTAGCGAACATATGGATTCAAAATGAAATAGCATCCAGAGATGCAATGGCATACAGAATTATTTTCGAGACAACACACAATTTACCCTTAGTTACTACTACAAACAATTCCCGAGATGGAAACTTAATAAACGACATCGTTGCAGTGTATAGGTTGCCTCTGAAAAACAAGTATTTAATAACTCCTGGTGCAAGAACTGTGGCAATATTCATTGTAATAATGGATTGATTATACCTGGTACGATCTAGACAAATGAAATACTCGAGGTAATGGAAAGGTTGTAATGGAAAGTTACAACCACTGTAGATGAAACCAGGAGGTCCCTAAGGAATCACAATCTTCGAGGAATTCAGAGTAACATCCATGCTCCTCCTATATTTGAACATATATCGAAATATAGCCTTCCCAGAAATATTGATATCCCAGATCTATAGACCTAGAGCATTCTCCTGCCTTTGTACTCGGACGCTATACTCGATTTCCTTTTACTTCTCTTATAACAGAAGAAGACACGGCGTGTCAATTGTCGTGGTAGCGAACCCCACTGACATTACTTACTGGAAGAAATATGACATCGCCAAGGACGATGCACATCTCGAGAGTGGATGTAGAGAAGCGAAATGAGTGCCGAGATCGATAAGTTAAGATATTTTTCTATCCGTGGAAGGAGCGGGCGACGGGAGTGCTCGGATATTCCCCTCCGAAAGGCACCGGAAAACTGGATGTCCCCCCCAATCCGACGCTCACTTGCACAAGGAGAGGGGGAGATACGAACGGGAGAGGGGGGATCTGGGAAAAAGTTAAATTTGACGCCTTGTATTCGAGGGGGAAGAGGGTTGAATGTGTCAGTACGCTGGCGAGCTCGGAGGACGGCGGTGGGAAATTGACCAAGATGGAGGAGAAGAGGGTTTTTGCGGCTGGGGATTCGCGGGAAGGGAGAGGGGTTAGGGAAGAAGTGCATGAGATGGGATCTTGAGAGACATAAGGACGATTTTCGCTGACTGAAACACATCTCCCTCCCTCCAACCCCCCCCCCCCCCCCCCCCCAACACTCCTGGGCAAAAGCGCCCAGCCCACGACCCCCGCCGGGCGCCAATCTCTCCCCCCCCCCCAACCTCCCTCCCCCCCCCGCCCCCCGGGGGGGGAGTAGATCCCCCAG
>WURS02070875.1:0-10431 GCA_011762765.2 Rhinocypha anisoptera | reverse complement strand
CCGATGGCCGAACTAAGCCCACAGCGAGGACTCCACAACATTCCCCCCCCCCCCACCCCACCCCCCACTACCCCCCACCACTCCCACCCACCCCCTCCCCCCCCCTCCCCTCCCAATTCAACCGTCTCGGTTTCCATTCTTCAAATCTCCCCTCCAACCCCCTTTCAAAACAATCAATCGCCTCGCAAGTTTCCCAACCCGAAGACGTTTCCGATCGATCCGCCAGTGCCCCTTTCGCCCCCCCCCCCCTTACCCCACCCACCCACGCATTCACGTTGGTGAACGTTGTGATCCTTGACGAATGACTTGCCAATAAGGTTTTGACAGCTCTACTTAATGTTTAACCTCCCTTCCAACCCTCCACCCACCCATCCTCCCTCTCCCTCTCCTCCGACTCGCGATATTGCCGCTCGGACCGCCTCAGCTATTCAATTACGCGGAGCGAAAGGTCCGACGTAAATCACACTCGTTCTCGCAGGTGCGCGGGCGTGTCCATCTCTCTTGACGGCTGACTTTTTGTTCAAATGCCTGACACACACCTTAGCATAACGCGGCCCGCCTCAGACTTCAAAGGTGTGGAGTAATATCCGGCACTGTGCCATTAGTGTCAGCATTTGGAGTTCATTGGCGAAAGGGGGCTTAGCTCTGCCCCCCCCCCCCTCCTTCCTCCTGCACCTCCACCATCGCAGATTGAGAGCACTATGAAATAAAAAAAAGACTTCTTCGCTCTCGGTTTGGGATAATCCACCCGTTTTAACAGTTAAATTTTCGACGATTTCCAAGAAGAATGTTATCATTGCAACCTGCCAGACTACTTATCCTCCCTCGGCCCTGCATACCTTCCCGAACTGGCTTCACCCCGTTATTCTTAACGATTGCATTCCGATGGGCGTCTGTGTTGACGACTGTGGTATGTGTGGGCCCCGTAACGCGTTCCTCGAATCATCCCTTTCCGGGGACCGATTAAAACTTGAGAGAGGGGCTCCAAAAATTCCTTTGGACTACGACGGGACTCAGAAAATTATGAATTTCCTTCGAGTATAGATTTATTTGGTTTTCACGAAAAAATTTCAGAGTAAGGTGTGTAGACAAAAGAATATGACGTGGGCTCAAAGACTATTTTCATAATAATACTTCGAAGATGTACATAAAAAGATCCATAACGGAAGATGTACTTTTTCCATACGCGTTAATGAGCGTACGACGTGCTTCATCGTCACGTGGAATAATCAGTTGCAATTTGTTAAGGAAGAGGGCACATCTAGAATAAGCAAGTGGGGAGTCGACTTCAAACTAAATTTATTAAAGAAGATATGATAGAAGGTAGAGGACATGCGGAGTCTAAAAGGTACTGTACTCCACTCATTACTCATACATTATCTTTTTTTGGCCAGAGTAACAATTATTTTGTTTGAAGTCAACTCCCCACTAGCTGGTTCTGTCTACACGTGTGTCCTTTCTATACAGATTTTACCTGATGATGCAGCCTCACGGGAAAACGAGTCGCATGCACAATAAACTCGTGGAAAATGTTTGCTGCTATTCTTCTGAAATGGATATGCACAACTTCACCGTGATGAAGCCTTAAGGCTTTTTACTAAGTAAAGGAAGCCTGAAGGAAATTTATTCAACTCTCTCAATTTCATCGGGAAAAACAAAGGAAGTGAGGATTCCACAACTGGATTAGAAACTACGAGGACGACATGATATATTCTGAAAGTGTTTACAGACATTTGTCCTTATCGGAGAGGAGAGGAGGGTCCCCCAATGGCCAACAAATAAGTCTTGTGTATCGGATCTTGGTTACTATTCTCATTGGAATGAAAGCGTTAAGACGGAGAGCAATAGCTTTCACCAAGGGAAGGTGCGTCGACGGATCAAGAATGTCACGTCCCACCTGACAGAAAATTGAAGTCTTGTGCTCACCATGTGGCACCTTCAATGGGAATCCGAAAATGAAAGGAGAGCATTTGACCGCCCGCCTTACTTGAAGTCGATGAACATTGGACAGTTGAAAACCAGTCAAAACAACGAACATGGTGACCCAGGGAAAGATTCTATTAACTCCGAGAATAAAAAAATATCGCCTGGAGCAAAGGGTGTCATCTTAGTCACTCCCAGTGTGAATGTGGAAAGGATTACCCTGCAGCAATGTTGTCCGTTTCCTTACGGGACTGGAAATCGAGAAAAAAGACGATGGCTTGTTTTGGTGACCCCTTTGGCATTTTTGGAGCGACAAACCAAGGGAATAAATAACATGTTTCAGCAGTAAAATAGGGCCATTCAATGCCAACCATTTATTACCAAACATTTCATAGCATTAAACTCATTCATGACGGATTAATCTTAACTCATTCCTAAACTAACCACTAACGTAGATACTTCCACGAGTTAATTAGTAATGCCCTTCAAATAATTCCTTTTTCAAAGGACGCCCAAGATTAAGGGTTCACGGTCATAAATATTACACATAGCTGTCAATGCCCTTGAAGAACACTGGTACGAATGCTTTATGACTCAATTACAATCCAATTTTCGGAAGATGAGGGAGGAGATACTCCCACGGCACCGGAAATGTACTCACTTCACGTCATCGGAAGCAACGCCCTCTGTTAGTGTAATGAAAGTGAAAGGAACCTTATACTCGATGGGGCATTTATACGGATCCATTCATCTCGCGAAGGTTAGGCAGTAAAAATGGAAAGAATTCACTCGAGCCACATGTTAAAAGAGTTAAAATAATGGAGTATTCCGCAGGTGATACTCAAAGCAAAAAAAAATGTTTAAGGAAGTAAGTGCGTTGAGATATCGCATGTCTTTATTGAGATTTAACGTTTTAAGACGAACGCGGGGAAGTCGTGGGTCATATGCATTTCTTTTTTCGGCATCTTGGGAGTCATGTTAGGTTATTTCTTACCATAAATAGGCAATCACATGATTTCAACTTATGCTCCGAAGGCTAATAAGCACAGTTAGCACATGAATCACCTGAAAGGGAAATAAGATTTTCTCCAATAAACGGTATTTCAGATTCGTAACAAAGTTTCGATCATAAGGAAATAATGATATACGTTCAATTACTTATCCGAATGAAATACTTAAATTTCAACAGAAGTGTAGCGAAAGTATGTGTGCCCAAGATCTGCATAAGTTAAAATTACACGACCGTACGCCAGCGTCGAACTTTCCCCCGTTCTTTGAGCCGTTTATTTATTTCCTACCTATGAGTGATAGATGGAAGAAACTTTCCCTCGGTAAAAATCCCTTCGGGGATCACACTCTTATGGTGCTTAAGGTGACAGATAAAAGAAATACTGCCAGAGAGTATAATGCGTTCACGCCACGGGGAAATGACACGACACACCGCGTCTCTTCGTTTGGTAGGTATACACCGACTTTCACTGAATAATCCAACCGGTGGATACACACGCTTTCCGTTCGATAAAAGAGATGCGCTGTAGAAAATCGAATGTAAAGCATACCATTGAAATATTGACATTCTGAAAGCCATTTCTTAAGCAAACGGAGAATTTCATGGAAGAGCGAACGGATTTGAGTGTGCACTAATGGAGTCACTTTAGCGAGAGGTGTCACTTCGGCGGAGGCAGCTTGAGTCACATCTGTAGCATTTCTCCTCCTGAGGGGGAAATGGTTTTTCCTGAGAGAATTACCTCAAAGATTTAACGCCGACGTGTGTGTTAATGCTTTCCTATTTTTAAACCCACGAGTGCGTACTCAAATACCTATGAATTTCTTTAAAAATTGGATGAAACTCCTACGAGTATGAGCAGTGAGTGATTGGTGAGACTATGTTGCGAGCCACTCAAATAGCGGAGATTAAAGGATGAGGTAAAAAACCTAAGTACAAATGACACTCACACATATATATATATATTTATTTATTTATTTACTCTGAATTAGTTAAATTCATACAAATTACGTCATAGAGCGGAACGGTGTATTTTAAAGAGGAAATAAGCTTCGGAAAAAATGAACTACAAAATAAATAACTTTAAAATTTTATTTTGTGTGCCTACATTAAAGAACGCTAAACAGGCACCAAACAATGAAACCCAAAGCTCAGAATGTGAACACAAATATTCTCATTATGATTTCTTTTGATTCCTATTTTAAGAGTAGTTTAAGAAAGTAAGCAAAATAGTAAAGAGTGTGACTGATAGTATTTTTGGCCATTCAACAGAGTATGAAATTATGGATTAAATATAGATGACTTACTTCACTTTTCTGCAACTACATCGACATCGAGGCAGACATACGACAAGAACAAACTAATTGAACTCGTTCGGCTAATTAAATTTTGAGAAAGAGTAACTTATAGCTAAAGAAAAGGAATGATGGTATATATCATAACTCCTCTTCCATCATCTAAGGATTTAATGTTCGGGTAATTCTAGTCTGAAATGTGGGATTATCTTATTCCATCATCTAAGGATTTAATTTTCGGATAATTCTAGTCTGAAATGTGGGATTATGTGAATAACGTCTTCCAATTATCCATCAATCGCGTTGTTCCGGATATCCAAACTCAGGGGGAAAACTTCATGTAAAGGCTTTTTCTTCGCTATCTTGAAAGTGTGAACTTAATACACCATTCTGGATTGAGGCACACCATCTCTACTCTGGAGGCTATAGCAAATTTATATAGTTTCCCTTATTATTTTCTAGATTAATATTTGATTAAAATGAATTTTTTTTACATAAATTTCACGGAGAAAGGGAAATACTTGATCATTCTCTTCCGTGTTGAAAACGAAATCACCGGCATTTACGCGCTCCTTGAGCGAAGCACCGTTGTAGACAACCAACGTCATCTGGCGGAGATTCTGAGAAGTTATACGAATGAATCGATCGTTGGTTGAACTTCTGGAGTTCTCCACGAGGTGACACTACCAACCAGGCAAGCGGTTCATAATAAGAACCGGGATAAAAGGATTACGGACAGCATACAAAGACGAAAAGGCAATACACACTCGGGAAAAAGTTGTATAAAATACACAACAACTGGTGACTTATTCATTAGGATTTATCCTAGATAAAATTAGTCCAAGAAAAAACGGCGTAGGAGCAAACATTAGATGTTTGTCCGAAGATAAGCCATAAGTTATTTTTCCGTTTTAGTGAATTTAAAGTAATTAATACTTCTTGAAATCGTCATTTATTTAGCTTCAACACGATCTCTTAAGACGGTTTATGGTTTCCTCTCCTCTTGCTCAGTTTATTTTCTTATTTAGTTTTTGCTTTCATTTTTGGTATTGTCAAGATTATTTTAACCGTTAGTTCATATATCAATTACGAGCCAACTTACGTATATTTTCTAGAACAGAATTACAAAATCTGTCAGCGGTTGTGTATTATAGAATGCATGTCAAATGATTTCCCTTTAAATACTGGTTAATTTAGTATGTTAAACTGTAAATGATACGTTTTTGCGTAATATTCAGAATGAAGTTATGTAATCCTAAACCGTAATCACTATCCACCTATATATTGGTTCCATTTATTTAGGCTCGCATTAAAATAATACTGCTGGGATTTGGACTGTGTCAAGCTGTGATACACAAGCTGTGTGGACAGACAAAGCTGTGATATTTAATGAAGTAGTATTACCAAGGAGTACTAACCAAAGTTTTCACGGTCCACAGGGACTTGTCACATTCGTAAAAGCCTATAGCAGTATTGTCTTGGAACAGGAAATTATGCTGCAAGTTTTCTCGTCGGAATTTATTGAAAAGGCGTCAAATAGAGGAGAAAGAAATCAAGAAAGTGCGACAAACAAGTTGTAATTTAAAGAATTCGGAAAAGAAATAGATTAATAATAATTTCATCGTAAGAAATCCTTTCACGAATATGGTAAATATGCATACTTATTAGTCGTTAGGGAAACTAAACTCCATTTATTTATAAACTCCACGTATAATAATGACTGTCACAGGTGCTCGATTTTTCTTCGGACAGCCATGAAATCTTTAATGCCCGCGTGGAAAATTAATTCATCCTGTTAAAATAACTGAAAGAGATATCTCGGAGGCAGGTAAATATTCATATTTTCCCTTTAAAAAATCATAATCAAAACAAATCCACGGGCAAACAAGTCGAAATTTCTTAAAAAAAAAGGTCATCGACAATATAATTATTTCCGACCTTGAAAGAATATGCATGCAATGCAATATGTCATGCGAAGGAATAAGTAAAGCCTGAGGTCTGGGACTCTCTGCCACTGATCAGCGTGGCTGCTCGAAAAGTAAGACCTACTGTGATTCAAACCGCTTGATAATTACAAATAAAACCTTATTCCACGGCTCGGTACTAGAAACTACAGGAGGATTAGAAGAAGAAACATGTCTGGTGTGATACATGAAACCTGATAGATTTCAATTTAACTCTTTGATGAAAACACGGGTCTTTCTAAGTGTCAGAATTCCCTAACATCTACTAAAAAATAAGACACTTCCACAGTCCCAGGAAGTATGAAAACACTGATTATGTCCGAGTAAGAGCATGCTTACACGGAAAATTCATCGAAAACACAATTAAGGAGCACTGTGCAGCCTAATATTTTATTCGTACTATTTTAAAGCGACTTTACGCCGGAAGCTATCAATTAATCAAATCGCCGTGGTGAGAGGAGGCATTCTCACGTAGGTACACCACCCTCTCCCTTCCTTTCTTGGATCATTGGAGTGACTTAACACTTGCCCATTTGTATGTGATTCCACATTAGATTCGCAATATTTTTCGCCGGTATTTAGGTTAACCGTGTGATTCATTAGAGGAATTCATTTGAGACCACCTCTAAATTTTAATGAATCGCTAAATTTTCACATCAAGGATACTGAACAAGTACTTAAGAATTAATTAAGGTTTAATTCACCAGCGGGTTCACATGTTAAGAGACGATGAGAAAAATCGACAGAGCGTAATAGCGAGGAGTTACCCTTCTTGAGCGACCGTCCTTTACGGAGAGGAAAAACGTCTATTAACTACGTCTATGTAAATCGTCTATTAAACGTCTATGTAAACAATGAAAACAAAATGTTCGGAACGAGATAATAAAAGGGAACACGATTAGGTAGCGAATGTCATGGAAGGCATCAGAAAGGTGAGGGCGGAAAGTAGTTAGTTATGCATATGTTTGCAGAATAAAGTAATGGAAGTACGTATGATACATTGAGGGTGAGAAAAGATGAATAGTCAAGGGCGAATTTCGCGGAAAAATGACGAATTTTGGGGCAAAATACTGCGAAGTAATTAAGAGACGTGGATGGAAGGCATCACCCAAGGAGGACCGCAAACTCATAACCAACCTCTTTAACTTTTGTTCGCCGATAATGAGATGTTGATGATAAATCACTGCTTTTAAATTGAAAATCGATATTGTTTTCGCAGCCAGAGAGTGTAGCGCTGGATCCCACTGTTTCAAAAATAAATTTTAATCGACCCATTCGGAAAGAACGCCACAAAGTATCATCTACCACATCTATGAGAATGAGGGTGTTTGAGGATGTTGCAGGGGGGTGACACAAGGGGATTAACTAGTTGCAATTGGATGTTGAACTTAGTTAACACTAAGCAATTCAAAGTTCACTGTGGAGGCCGTCACTTGGTTTTTAAAAAAACCATCATTCTACTAAGCAATTCGGTTCTCAGAAAGACCCTAAACAAATTATTTCGAGTCCCCTCACTTACTTAGGGTTTGGCGACGGATGGAGAAGGTGAAGTGGACAGAGAGGAAAACGAACGAAGAAGATTTGAGAATGGTAGGGGAGGAGAGGCGTTTTCTACGAGAGTTCCAAAATAGACAGGAAAGGTGGATGGAAGGGGTACTCAGAGGCAATGGATTGCTAAAGGTTGTAATCGAGGGCAGAATGTTGGGGAAGCGGGGTAGGGGTAGGAAGAGAATAGGGATATTGGACAGAATGATAGGGGGTAGAAAGTATGCAGATTTGAAGAGGGATTATAGGTAGGTGTAATTGCTTATCAAAAACCTACCTTAATCGGTAGATTACACTTCATCATCATTGTCCGCCACAGAGTTCCCCACCTGCGTAACTCGCCCCGCGAGGATATCACGTCCGCCCTTGGATTCGCCCCTCTCTATCCACTCGCAGAACGATCCAAGATCTTAAATTCTTCCACTCCGCTATCAACGGTAATTTCCGCTCCAACGATCTTCTTCCCTATTTCTCCCTGCGCATATCCCAGCTCGTACCACCCGCAATAGTGATCTCCTGCACATTCCTAAATTTCGCCTTTCCCTCTCCCAACGACCTCTTTTTTACCGTCTCCCTAAGATATTCAACTCCCTAAAGCACACTCGCCCTTCTCTCTCGATCTCTCTCCGCCTCCAACACCATCTTCTCCGCGCGCGTCAGATCCTTCCTTCCCACCTAATGCTCCATGAATGTTTTTGGCCTTGTCCTGCTTTTCTGTACTCATTGTAACCTTTGTCCTATTCTTTTCTCTGTTATTTAATATTATTCATATTTATTTTTTTGTTAGATATTCAATGTAAAAGGTCTTTCTAGTCTGCTTTTGAATCTTATGGAAATAAATAAATAAATAAATAAAAAGTGATAACGAGAATAGAATCGGAGGGGATGACTTAGATTTCGTCTCGACTATTTTCACGTAGTTTTATCAAATATTGAGTTCTCATTCGGATTGTTATTGCTATTTTGACTTAATTCATCTAGTTATTATTTTGAAGGTGCAGAGGTCCACTGTATGGCACTGTACCATTGTACGGATGGTATCATTCTTATTTCGAAATGGAGACGGGATTGTGCGTGGATCCGACGAATGAAATAAATGTCTTCGTGAATATTCATTAATATTTTATTTTGTGTCATATGAGCATCAGGCTCCATGGGATACGACGATGCTTACCGTTTTAAGTAAACTCACAAATTATTAGAAAATACACGAAAGTAATCCATTAATAATAACAAAGTTCTTGAGGGATTAAATCATTATGTCCAAAGGTTGAAAAGAAACACTTTGTCTTTTCTACGTAAGAACATTATTTTTTTATCCGTTAGGTCAGTAACATCATCTGGGCTGATGATGATTTTTTCAAACTTTGAACATGAATTCCCACAAAGTTGTGCCAAAAAGAATGTATTTCATTATGTCTAATTTTCAAATTAAATTTCTTATTTTATGATTCATTTCGTTTTGCGATGTATATTTTTATAATGGTCAAAAGTATTGCATTCATTGACATGCTCATGGCAGAATTGATGTATCCTAAACTGGAGAAGTGCCACTAAATAAAGCTTGTAAATTCCATGAAAATGTTATGTTGAATACCTGTGTCATTGAATATTATAAATTATCAGGGGAAGAGTCGATAGAGTCAACTAATCGACATAAGCGGTTATTAAGTAATAAATGTCTGTGAACTCTACAAAATTTCTTTGCAGAACAGACAAATAATAGTGTACTTTACTACATATTTCTGGAAAAGTACATTTTTATTCTTTGTATGTTTTTTGTTTTAAACTTTCCTGAAGCGAAGTCTGAAATCATAAAATTTCAAGTGTTTTTTTCATATAATCATGTCGCTTCTAAGAGTAGAGACTGAATCAATCGAATTTATTAAGTAGCGAATTTAGTTTTACTACTAAATACTCAGATACTGGGGAATTTTTTGATCAAATAGGTACATTTAAAATCAATGTAGGACGTCTTCTAATTTTGTACAATTTATTATCTAATAATTTCCACGTGCGCGATCACATCTATTTAGTAAATTCAATAGTTAAAGGTGTCACTTCGTTGAATTTATCCATCATGAAATGAAAGGAAAATTTTTTATTCCGCGTTAAGTTTTTTATTAGCAAGGCTTATGTTTCTTCGCGTCGAGACAACACCATACCTGATGATGCCACGACGCGACGTAACCTAGTTCGTTCTAATAAAAACCTTTATGTGGAATACAAAGTAGTTGGTAAATTGGTGAATTTTTCTTATCTGGTAGATTACCCTTCATCATCTTACAAAGGTGGATGAGATAAATTAAAGTCAGGCAGGTCGTTCGTAGAACTGGTAGATCTAAAATGGCATTTCTTCCTCATACAATTTGAGATTAAAATATACGTTGAAGTGAAAGAAAAAACTTTATAATGAAGTATCTTAGGCTTTCCAGGCGGAAGCTGTTGGTGAAATCTTCTCGGGATTTCCACCGGGTCAGGTATTTTGCTAACGACGTTTCGACAGCAAACTCCGCCATTGTCTTCAGGATTTTGATTCCATCGTTATCGTCTTCAACACCCTGATGACCCTGAAGACGATGGCGGAGCTTTCCATCGAAACGTCGGTAGCAAAATACCTGACCCGGTGAAAATCCCGAGAAGATTTCACCAACAGCTTCCGCCTGGAAAGCCTAAGATACTACATTATAAAGTTTTT
>WURS02070864.1:0-10431 GCA_011762765.2 Rhinocypha anisoptera | reverse complement strand
CCGGCGAATGGGGTTGCGTCGGGTGCCTGGCCGGTGGACGTGGGCCCTGCCGTGCTGCCCCCCGGAGGCCGGGGGGGGGGAGGGGAGGGGTGGGGGGGGGGGGGGGGGGGGGGGGAGAGAGGAGGAGAAAGAAAAATCGAAAAACCGCCCTCTATTCCTTCCCTCGCATCCCTTCGGTCACGTAGGCCACTTCGGAAAGAATAAACACTCGGGATCCATCAACACTCGGACAAGTAACATGATGGGGATGGGCGCGAAAGAGACGAGGGTATATTGGAGGGGGAGGATAAGAGAGGAGTTGGGTGCTATTCCATCTTTTCTATACGACAGTGGACCCCTTAGACTCAGTGCGTAAGACTGGGGATTGTTGTAAAGGTTAGGGGAGGGTTGGAATGTCCAGAAGGACACCAGATCCTTAAATCCCATCCCGACTCTAAATACGTATGGCCGAAAAATGAAGTGCTTCCCCATTGTACTTTTTTTTGAAGCTATTCGAGGTGCGTTACCCCTCCTATCCGACTTCTCAACTCCCTCTGATTATACCTTGATCGATTTTTCCCACTCTCATTATTTCCTATTACTTTTTTCCTTCTTTTACGTGGGCACCATTCTATTACAGCTCTTCTCGTTCTGTTTCTGTCTTTTTTTTCTCTCTCTCTCAAAACATCTCATTCATCCTCCCGACCTATTTCTTTCCGGATGTCTTGTTAACTCTCCATTTATATTTCCATCCATCTTCAATAACGCCCCTTTTCACTATCCTCATATCATCTTTCCCTTGGCTGTACCTTCATTAATCTCTTTTTACCTCATTTTGAGACTGGATATATATATATATATATAATTGATATTAATAAAAAGAAAGAAAGGAGATTTTCGTGAAGTAGAAAATCTAGGGTGAATATCAAGCTAGAAGGGAATATATTAGAACAGGTAGAAAAATTCAATTGTTTGGGCAGCATCATAGAGGGAAATGGACGTAGTGTCATGGATATCAGACGAAGAACTACATTATCAAAAGAGGCCTTTGCGAAAAGGAAAGAGTTAATGAGAGAAGAAGATCAGATAAATCAGCATTTAAAGAAAATATTAGCAAAAACCCTAATATGATAGCACACTATATTGATCCGAAACCTACCCCATGAATAAGGATGATGAGCATAGATTGTAGGCTTTTGAGATGTGCGTTTGGCGACGGATGGAGAAGGTGAGATATACAGAGAGGAAAACGAATGAAGAAGTATTGAGAATGGTACGGGAGGAGAGGCGTTTGCTGCGAGAGATCCGAAAAAGACAGGAAAGGTGGATGGAAGGTGTACTCAAAGGCAATGGATTGCTAAAGGTTGTAATAGAGGGCAGAATGTTGGGAAAGTGGGGTAGGGGTAGGAGGAGAGGATACGGATATTAAACAGAATGATAGGGGGGTAGGAAGCACGCAGATTTGAAGAGGGACTAGAGTTAGATTTTATGCGGCCAACCTAAACTAATGCTCATCAAAAACCTACCTTAACCTTCAAGCTTGAAGACGAGCGGAAATGCTCGAAATATTGCGTTAACGCAAGTTTTAACTGTGCCGTTCTTTCTGTGTGTTCCTGTCCGTCTCCTATCTATCTTCTATACATTCTGTGCATCGCCGAAAGGCTGCTTGATTGTTCTCACCTACATACATATATGTATATAGAAGGCGTTATACATACAAATATATATAACGCCTTCTTTACTTTATAATTAAGTCGGGGAACAGTTACGATTTCAAAAATTAGGATACTAAATGAATAAATACATTAAATTAATTACAATATATTGTTTCATTGACGTAACTCAGAACCATAGAATGTTTTAAAATTATACTCGTAATCATTGGAAGAATACATTCTTATATATTAGAAGAATAGCTTGGAAAAAAAAATTATTTTATACGCATTTTTAAATTTTCCTATATATTATCCCACTTAATTTCCTCTTGCGTATGTCTTTTCCTTTTGATTTATATGATTACGAGACTTTCTCAAATTTTCTTAGAGTTAGAATTAAAAAAGTAAGAATATAATTTTTTTAAATCTGGTTTTGAAGAGAAGTCATGTTGTATTTTGACGAAATGCAAAATTTTTATAATACGCTTGTGATACCAAAATTCAAATATGAACGGTTTTTATAATAACCGAGTAGGTATGATATTTTTCATCAGCCCAAAGTTGTATATTGATATTGAATTTTAAATTTCCGAATAAGATGGGTTTTTAATGAACACTAAATTAGAGCTAATTAACTTTAACATAAATCCCTCATAAACGTGACATTTTTCTATCACCTATTCTTCTATATACAATTTCCAATCTCTCTCTTCATTTTAGTATTCAAAAGTTGTGTAATAAATGTCCAACGATTACCATGGGAAATTATAGTACAAACTGCAGTTAGAAAGTAAATAGAGTAACAAAATTACTGACAGAAATATTCATTTTGGTTCAGTTATTGGTTCTTATCATGTGTCAATATCACAAAATTCATTTATTAAGTTTTTTATTTAACACTTTTATCACTGATAAAGAATAGAAGCATTAAAATTGAAATATTTTGTGTGGCTAAAATATTTAAAATAAGCTGCTTAGTGTCACAACAGCTATTCGTTGATTATGTCTTAAGATATTGGTGCATGTTTAAGACCATTTCATTTTCATTATGTAAGTCATTTGTAATAAATATATCCAAAACTACCACTATCAACAACTAACATAGTATTTTTCTTAGCATTTTACCTTAAACCTAATAAAGAAAATTTTAACAAATATATGCTGAGAATTGTCTATCCTTACTCAAATTTCACAAACTCATCTACCAAAAGTTGTAGTAATAGTAATATTTTTGTTTATACGGTGCTTCGACGGCTATGGTCATTTTGCACCTCTTCAATTTATAGAAAATCTCTTCCGAACTAACACAACACCCATGCCCTGGACGGGATTCAAATCCGCGACCTTTGGGTTATCCGGCGAGCGCGATACCCACCAGGCTAACCCAGTGGACACCATAACTTGTTATCACACTTTTGGTTCCATGTTTAGGGACTCTCATGTTTCCACCTTTTGTATGTGTCAGTCCACTATTTTGTGATAGACTATATTTGAGGATCTAGATTCTATAGCAAGTAGCTCGTTGTTTTTTTTTCATTTCTACGGGAGATATTTCTGTGTATATATTTGTAAACGGAATTGGCTCCACTCCTGCCCTTGAGTAGCTGGTGCACACTATAGCTGTGTGTTCCTCCTCGTCGCCCGCGGCTATCTTACTTATTCTGTTCAGTCTCAAGCCATACCCCACGCCGTTTTCTTGCTTGTAGGTTTCTTTTCGTTCGTTCATTCCATTCCTTTTTTCCTCTTTCTCTCCCACCCCGTTTTCCTCCTCCCGCCTACCACCACTACCTCTCACTCCACCCTTCTCCCCTCCCCCTCGGCCCCCTGGCTCGTCGACATAGCCCACATCTGCCGCCGCACCCATCACTGCCATTTCCTTCAGGGTCCCCCCCCCCCTCGCCCCGCCCCCCCCTTATATCCCCATCCAATGAGGTGGATGTGTATACCCGGCGCTATGGGTGTAATTCTGTCCGAAAACCTTTCCGTGTTATCCAGTTGAGTCTGCAAGTAGGGGAGCAACGCAACAGAGGAGGAAGAGCGAGAGGGGTTTGTTTCTAGCTTCCGCTAGGTTTCTTCTTATTATTATCCTCCTCTTTTATTCTCTCATGACTCCCGCCCCCTCTTTCTACCCTCCTGCTCCCGCATTCCACGCCTCCGATACTTTTGTTCCCTTCTGCACAATTCCAGGACGTGACCGCGGTTATTTTTGATGAAGATCCCATCGGGGGTTAAGGTTTTGTGGGCTAGGAATACATCCAAGGCTGAAACGAAAGGAAATCAATTGTTATTCAATTTTAGGCGTACATTTCCAGTAAATGTCCCTTAATTTTTTTCTCATCATTACATAAATACCTATCGCTTCATTACATAAATACCTATCGCTCAATGAGATTTCAACGTTACGGTGGTGGCTGCATGTAACCATCTCCTATTTGCTTCTAAGTACGTAGTCTTTCGTTTAGTATTTTTAGTTTAGTATTTTTCCTTTTTCTTTGCTATTCTCCTATTATTTTTTGTAATATTATTTATTTTCCTATCCACTTCTTTACTCCAAAGCCTTTGCACAGCAATGGTTTTGGAACCTGAGAACCCTTCCTTTTATTTACGCTTCAGTTAAATGATATAAGGAGTACTGTTTCTGTAAGTTTTTTGACTTTTTTTTTCTCATTTGAATTTTATTCACTCGTACGACTCTTAATGTTTCTGTTCCTTTGTGAATAATTATTTTTTTCTTTAAACTAATTTTCATTTAATAACTTTTTTTAACATTATTATTTTTTATGCTTAAGGATTAGAAACTCAATGGAGGTCACAAAACTAAATTCGAAGGCAAATTCCCTATTACTTTTCCTCTCATTGAGCGTAGCCCCATCATAAGTGTTCCTTTAGATTGCATTTCGGAGTATTTTTTCATTAGTCCATTCCCATTAGTTGTAAAGTAACGTAGAAATAAAAAGTCGGGAAGGAGCCCGGTACCTTTATTGATCATTATAATTCGTTTGTTGTCCAAAGATTGTTTTGTCTATTGTAGCTCTCCCAGCTACCCTGTCACCTGCCAGCTTCGTAACTCCATAGAGTCTCTGTAACTTCGTAGTTCACATCCCCTTAGTCAGTCCCAATACGTTTTCAATAAACTGTGATGCCTAAATATATGTTCTATTAATTTCCATCTTCTTCTAATCAGTGTGGTTCCTAAGTCTCTTTTTTCACCAGCTCATTTCAGTTCTTTCTCATTAATAACTTGGCCTATCCATTTAATTTTCAAAGATTTTCTGTAGTAACGCATTTCCATAACTTCTAATCCTTTTTTTCGGTCTGATAGTAATATTGTTCGTACATTTTGTTCCCAAGTAGTATTTTCTCATTCCTTCTTCCTTTCCCCTATTTCAGATCTTCTTCTTACTCCCCCATTATCACTTCTTTTACCACTACACTTACTGCAATCCTCTGATTGATTTAATCATTTTCCTTCTTGATAGAAAAACTATATCAGCGGTGATAGTGTGCATACCTGTCTTACTACTTTCTTAATTCTAGTTTCTTCTCTGCTATCGTCACATCTTAGTACTCCTGCCTACTATCTGAAATGAACACTTATTAATAATCGTATATTTTATTCAAATCCGATATGCTTTAGGATTCGTAAAATGTCGTTCCCGTTCACGTTGTCAAGTTTTTCGAAAGTATACAGATGAATTAATTTTTGTTTCTTATTTCTGTAATTTCCTCTTCAATACGAACCTAAGTGTAGGTATTTATTCCATTGTCGCCTAACTTTTTCGAAATACAAATAGGTCATCACTAAAATACTCTTTTGCATTTCTCCCCTGTCATCGACTAATAATTGTTGGCTGCATATTTCATGCTCTACTCGTCAATCTGATCGAGCTGAAATTTTGGCTCATTTCTGTCCTTTTATTTTTTGATATAGGGACAATAACATTCATCTTGATCTCCATTGGTATTCCTTTTCTTGTTTAAATATTGCACATCAAGTGAAATAGTTTATCCAATATCTATTTTTTTAGCATATCCTAATAATTTTGATGGCTTTTTGTCAATCTCTTTTGCCTCATTTGACCGTAGACCCTTCAGTGGAGAATTAAATTCCATCCGAAGTATGTGGAGCTCCTTTATATTTGTCATTGACCTCGTCCTCAACAGCTCTGCTTGTTAAATTTTTTTAAAAATTCTAATTTTAAATTTTTAATTCTAATTTAATTGGCTACTCCCTTTTTCATATGCTACTTCAACTTTACCTCGTGAAATTTTAAGTTGCACTTATTCCCACTAATTTTCATCCAGTCTACCCTGGTCTATCTTTTTTACGGCACATATTATTTCTTATTCCTTTGTAAGATTTTTCCTCTTCCTTATTTCTTGATTTTTTCTCTCTTCAATCAAGTTCAGTATTTCTCTGTGAATCATTATCTTTTTTTTAACATTTTTCCTGGACTATGGTGTCCTCTGCCGCTTTCGCTAATTACAGCATCACCTGATGATGCTGTAACTCGCGAAACCTAGGTCGTAATAAAAATCTTTATTTGTGGAATTTGCCCAGTTTGTGTTTCCTTATGACGTTTCGTTTCCACACAATATCGCCTGAATCCTCAGGAAATCATCTTTCTTTTATTGATCCTGTATTGCAAATGTTTTATATTTATTCTTATGCTGTCTGTCGAAACTCCATTCTTTATTCTTTTTCCCTCATTGTACACATTTACAATTGTTTCTATATTGTTTTTTTTTCAATTTCTTTAACAGCAGTTCGCACTTTAAGAGTACTAAATTTTTATCACTGTTGATAACTGTTTTTGGTAGATTTTTCTTTCCTTTACATGATTTCTGTTACCATTTTTACAACAATACAGGCTAGTTGACATATATTCAAGTCTTTAGGAAAAGTTTCAGATGTACTTTCTAAGTGGGTTGTTTTTGAATAATATGATTATCACAAATAAATTTTATTGTTTACAGTAGTTCTCGTTCATGTCGTTTCCCTATTCCTTAGTTTCCTACTGTTCTTCCGTCGCTCCTTCTCCGGCTTCCAAAGAGGATTTAATTTTATTCTCCTTTTACATTAAAGTCACCTCCTAAATGCAATACATTTATCCTTCTTCTTCATCATGGTGGTGTGTTGTGGGAATATATACTGGTATCATTACGTTTTCTGCCGTTTTTTATTACTACCTTCACAATTATTACCCTTTAATTGTGTTGTAGGAAGGTCGCCACTCTCCTTTTCGAATTATTCTTAATCATGATGCCTACTCCCAACTTTTCACTATGGATCAAGAATGAATTATCCTAAAGGTATCACCAAAAAAATCTCCTTCTTCAGACCACATCACCATTATGAATCTACAGTTATAAAATCTCATTATAATTTCAGCCTTTCACTTTTCGGTTCTCTAGCTTACCAGAAGCCCGCAGTGACCTAACACAATCAAGGTCCTATCACAAGCAAGGTCCCATCTTGAATTGTTTCTTTTACCTTTGACTGATGAAGTGGCTCGAGTAGTCTCCGTCTGTAGATCTAAATTTAGACTATTGTATCTCTGGAATATATTACTCGCGAGATTTCCATCACGTCCTATTCAAAATATAAATTACTGCTCTGCCGCTCCTCAGAGAATGATGTGACGCTTTACAAGTTCCTTCCTCATTACAGTGGTGAAACAGTTTTGAAACGGTTTAAATGATTATTACCACGCCTATTGTAAGGTGTTACTGTACCGACCACTGTCTCCTGTATAGCATCTCACCGTATATCAAGATGTCAATTCATCGTCCGAAACCCGGAGGGCGAACTCGAATGCAGATGGAAACACTTGATTCCAAAGATAAAGAAATTTCCCTCAGTCGGTATTGAAACCGGATCTTAAATGTTATCTTATTTACTTTATTACCTGTCCTCATTACTCGAGTGCACACTATACGAATCATAAGCTAGGGGTTCAAACATTTTTGGTCTCTGTATCCCCTTGGCTTTAGTAAATTAACGCGAACTCTCTCTCATTATAAAAATTAATAAATTCTTAATTTAGTCATGGACATTAAAAGAATAAGAATAGTAAACATTAATTAATTATTCGTAAATGTTACATTTATAATATTTTTATGAAATATATTAATAATATAAGATGTTTATTATCTTCAATTTACAATACCTCTGGAACAAACGTCCCGTATTCCCTGTGGCTATGGGTACCCCTGGTTGGGAACCCCTAACATAAGCAATATTTACTGAATATAGTTTTATATATAATTATAATACATTCAGGAGTTAATATGTAATAAATTTATTTAAATAATGCAATTAAAGTCAGGAAGTATCAAAAATAAATATCAGTTAGATCCGGCCAGGGGTTTAATATTCCATATATTTTTTAAAGAATAGCATTTTATACTCAGGACCTAACCTAATAAAAAAATAATAGTTTAATGCATAATTCCGTTTCTCCCATGCTATTTTGCTGGAAGAAATTGTAATTCCCGAGCAAGAATAATATCTTCTACTTCTAAAAGGAGTAATTCACAACTCCTGAAGTTAAAATTTACAATTTCGAGTTCCACCAAAATACTTAGGGCTTAATTGCAGTTTAGCGTAAAGTGCAGGTGTATTTCCCTTAGCTGGTCCATTGTCTCGACTCCACGTCGCCTCATTCTCATGCCTTCGTTTGGAATTTTAAGCAGGTTCCTCGGAAAACAATTCACCTTTCCGCAGTGGCCTCTTTCACCCCTCTCTCCTACACAGGATTCCTCCGTTCTCATTAAATTTCACCATTAAGGGCGGTTATTGTTTTTGGACCCGATCCAATATGAGAGGCAGTCGGAGACTCATCGGGTGCAAAAAAAGGACGTAGTCTCCAAAGTTTATTCCATTAGCGTTGGCATTCACTCTCACACGTTCACGGTGCGTAATGAGACGACTAAAGCACCCCAGAACTCCCTTGAAAAATCTTCAACGCCGGTAGTTGCTGAACTACCGGCGTTCGGTTATTCGGGCGAAACTGCGTAATTGTGCGAGCGTAGCTGCACATTCATTTGTTTATTTTTTCCTCCACGTCCAAATTCTCCGCTCGTATCATCGGAGAGAAATAACCGCGTTAAAGCGTGCCTATTCGGAAAGCCTCTCGCAATGCCGTGCGGTTTTCGGGCAATAATCATCCCCAATGAACGAGCCCAATTATTCCGGGGAATGGCTTGTCCTCGAGGCAGTTCACACAAAAGAAAACTTTAAGCCGATTTTTATACTCTCCGACTCCGGTATCTCGGATGCTAACGGATGCTTAATGGAGAGAAAATTTCTAGGGCACCCGCCACACGTGCACAGAGACATCGGGAAACATTGTTATGTTGTTCTTTTGCCCCGCGCTTCGCTTTTCTCGTTTCTTTTTTTTCTTCCGCGTCGTCTCCCGTCCCTCCGTCCTCTCTGTCCCTAGCAATCCTCTTACTCTTGATTTTTTGCTATCTCCCATGCCCCTATCCCTCCGTTTTCATCCCCCGTGTTGCTTAACGCACATCCGTCTCTTCCCCTCCGCCGTTCCTTGGGAGGGGGGGGGGCACCATTGTCTCGTTCGCGCCACCACGGAGCCCGTTTCCCGGCCGATTAAACAGTCGGTTTTTCTTTTACTTTTTGAAAACGGCTTCGGAAAGAAAACTCGGAAAGTGGTTTTCGTGGAAGACGCTTCAAAGTACACATGTATACACGGAATAATTTGCTAAGTGCGATGCGTTGAATCCTTCGCTTTTATTTGGGTGGCGTGCCTCAGGGTAGAAAGTAATTAAATCCCCTATTCTGGAGGGCTGCGAGCCTTATGTGTTCGAGACCCCGTTTTTTTTCTACATCTTATGGAAAAGGAGCTATGAAGCGATGAGTGGTTTTACAAAAAGATGTATCTTCTTCTTTTATCGATGTATGCTTTTTTATTTCTCATAAGAATATTTTATTACCGTAATTGAAGCGTGGACTTTTCCTTCTTTTTGGTTTGTATTGGATGATTTAATCGTTTTAGTATTGATCTTAATATTCGACTGAAAATATTTTTAAATTAATTGAAAATATCATAACTATTTTCATTAGATGTCTCTACCTTGTTTTGACATTCGATCCGAGTTTTATTTTGTGGATATATTCGCGTATTTTGGTCGTAATTTTTACGAAAATGTTAACAATGCACATTAATACAAATCGCAGAGTAAAAAAAATTAAATCTGATATTTTAAGTTCAGGATTACAAGTAACACTGTTATACCGCAGTTGAATCCTCACAATAAAAAATTGATAAATAAATGAATAATTTACCCTTCCATTCCGATCCTTTTATACCTTTATTACGGGTCTGAAGAGTCTCAGAGTGCTGACCAGACTTGAAACTACACTCTAAAAAAAATGTAATACTATGTGAACGATAAATGCCATAAAACGATGAAATCATGCATCTTAAAGATTCAGATGTGCTATTTTCTTTACCAGAGATATGAAACCTTTCTAAACATTTTCTTATTCTTAGTATGTCTCCAAAACCCAATTTTGAAAAAAATCGTCTAAAAGTTTTTATTCTTGATATGCAAGCGACAATTAGTTATTATGTGAAATAACTTATGCTAAGTTACTGCTCAGCTTTGTACTCCCAATTTTTGCTTTTAATGAGAATTGTGATATTTTACCTAATTTTAGTGAAATAAAACAGAGCATGATGGTTTTCCAATAATAAATTATGGATGTAGTTATTTGATAAGTGAAGGCTATACGGGTTCTCCACCGGGTCACTCTCTGCATTTCTGCCGACGT
>WURS02070843.1:0-10432 GCA_011762765.2 Rhinocypha anisoptera | reverse complement strand
ACTTTACCTTTAATTTATTATTCCAAATAAAAAAATAAACAAATTTAAATATCATCATGACGGTTCCCCCACCATCTTTCGCCTCTTCGAGCCGTAAACATTTTCGACGGTCTAGATTTTTTGAGAGTCAGTCTTTCAATGTGTTTTCCCTGAGCGACTTGCATAAAAATTGATTGCCACGTGCATGAGTCGAAATCTTCAGTTCGCGCCTGTCCTCTGGCGTTCACGGCCTAAAGTGTTTGGCACGTCAAAGATTTTTTCGGAAAAGTCTCCGTGTCGCTTAAGATGGAAGGGCGAAAGGAAATGGGGTTTCGTTTAACTATCCACGGTTGAGGGGTGTGAAGGCGGGTCAGGGGGGATTTTATGGGAGGGGATTTGAATGTCGCCCCCGCGGTGCAGAGACACGCGTTGGCTCCGGAGTAGCTACCGAAAATCTTCATTGATGCGCGCCGTCGATTGGACCGGGAGACTGCCTTATCTCTCCGCACATTCGAATGAAACGGAGAGGCGATAATTAAAACCTCGATATGCATGGGAAGATCCAGTTGAACGGAAAATAAAAACAAAATCATTGGTGCATAAGTAGATGAAGTCTTTTGAGCAGAAGTTGGCATTCATGTTTTGTTAGCTAATTAATGATCATTGCATATTTTGGTGGAACTTACGTTTTTTAGTGTTTATAAAACAGTATTTTATTTATAATTTTGTTTTTTATTTTGTACTAAAATCATCCCAAGTGAAAATAGTAATTTATAAAAGGCATTCAATTGAAGCTATCTTCAAGCGACCAATCTTTTCTATTCTCCCGTAACTACAACTTATCTACAGCTTATTGAGAATGATTATAAACGCAGACTTTTATTTTACGTAAAAGCCGGATATTTATTAATTACTATTTTTTTGTTCTTTTGTAGTTATAAAGTTTAAACCTCTCCAATATTAAATACTTTTATTCTACTCGTGAGATCCTGTAAAGAAAATTAATTGGTTATTATCTAGAAAATTGTAGATAATTTATTCGATTATTGAAATATGTATATGAATTGGTTAGTAATATCACTATGAACACTAATAAGAGTAAACTTTGGACAATATGGGAAAACAATTAAACTTTTAATAGCTTGAAGCTAAATAAAATGTAATGCATTTTTGTAATATTTGTATGTTAATATGATAAGCGGGCTCGGTAGTTAATCTTGGACTTCATCTAAACCAGCCTTAGCTTGTAGATTACTCATTACCTTCGTCATATAATGTGGAATTCTAGAGTCAGGAATAGCAATTAGTCATAAAGGAATATTATTATTACAAAGTTATGACGAAGTTGGCAGATGGCAGGATAGTTATGAGAGCTGTTACAGATAAACCAATCGTCGTACTGGAAACAGGATAATTGATCAATATAGACGGCTGAGCACCGTCCCAACTCATTGTGCCTCCTTCATGTGATAACAATTCACTCATTTTTGCGAATAATATACAAAGAAGTTTTCCGAGGCGCCATAAAAAGATAATGATTAAAATATATATACTTACAACAAGAGGGAAACCAATGGGATAGGCATTTGGGCGTGATAGTTGGCGAAAACTGTATTGGAAGGGAACTTTGGAGAGAATAACCCTAGTGATGAGCCAAGGATGACTATGGCACAAAATAATAGGGAATGTTCTCGCATTTAGAAACTATGAAAGGCATGAAGAGGATGGCTTTGGAAATGCTTGGGGGGAATCTGGCTGGAATTAGGCTGGAAGTTGGATCAAAGGGATACCCAGAGTTGATGTATGTCTGTCTCTCGAACACTGTAATGTAGCGAGGGGGAGTAGGCAATTAAGTGGAGGTATGCGGATTTAGATAGAGGGGTTAATGTTGAACTACGGCTCGGACATCTAATTTGGAGATTTTCGTAAATCTACATTGACCCCTTAGATTATACTTCATTTATCTTATTCGAAGAATTTAAATGCTCTTACTTTCAGCAGTGTGAAGCGTCGGTATTTTAATCAATCAATCAATCAGTGAATGGGTGATTGCAAAGCCAAAGCGATACCATGGTTGGAATAATAGATGTATTGTACTTTTCCACAGTTTTAAACTGTGAAAAAGTACGATACATCTATTATTCCAACCATGGATATTCATGACCTCCACGAAGTGAAGCCTGAAGCGATACGATTGCAGTCGTTTTTACTCGGTTTGTATTTATGTCAGTCTAAATATTTACTTTAAAAGTTTATAGAAAAGAAGCGTATATTTATCGTATTGCTATACATTTTTTCATGGGAAAATTATCAAAGTGTTGTACAGATAATATTAAAGTCGACACAAGAAATTTTTAAAAATTATTGTCACATTCAGTAGGCCGAATTTTCTTCCTTCATAGAAATATTTTAATTGTAGATGCTACAAAGGAATTTTTATTAAGTCAATAAAAGTGAAAACATGAATTTAGAAATTAATTTGACTTAAGGGTACGTGGTTTTTAGCAAATTATTTTTACTATATTTTGCTCTTATCGTTCGTTTTTCTTTTTAAACATTAGAGCCTCAAGTGCTAAGGAGGTTATATTTTGTGGATATTGCTTTGTAATAAAAATGTGGGAAGGGTAAGTTTTATCAATATTTTACATCTTATTATCCATAAAATTGATTATGCATAATATTGCTTATGCGGACTGAAGTGTGTGTTTAAAAATCTATTAGAAGTTCACTCTTGGTGTCTTAATTTAATTTTATTCCACCTTTCATTCTAAAATTTCGCTCTGTTTTGAGGGTACCATTAGATACCGGCAATCTGTGTAACGCGTTCTCAAATTCAGTTCATGGAATCTGTAATCACAAATTCGATATTGTAAATTTAAACCTGCCACATATATACCAAATATGTTTGATTGAACTGCAAGTATATTTGAAATTGAGTGCCTCTTTTGGCATGTGGATGTAACAGCAAATTATTGAATTCTTCCTTGAATCATTTCCATTAAATTATTTATATTTTGCATATATACATTTTGTTTCATTTAACGATTAAATTTTTCAGTGTTTCATTGCTAAAAAAATGTAAAGACCTCTAAGTCGCTGCTAATGAAAAAGGAAAATTTGAAACGGTTAATCGCAAACACAATTTCCTCGGGTTTGAGATAATATTCTCGAGCAAAAAAATAATCAAATGGATGAGCGGTCGTATACTTTTTCCCGATGCTGACTCAAGACAATTTATACCTATTTGGGAAAGTTCGGAAGGGTAAAGAAACACTCAGCTCCGCCCAGAATTGAAGTAGAAGGGGTAACGTTATAAAATGGTTGCCTCCGGCATGTAAAAATATAAGATGCGGACGCGAATCCGAGGCAATAAAGGGAGGAGAGTGTATCCCGGAGCGGGTTCCGGGGGTCGGGTAGGGTTGAACAAGAAATAAAAAAAGGATGACGTGGAAGCTAATGAAACAGCGGAGGATTTTCGTGTAGCTGGCACGTTAAAGGAAAGGCCAGGTGGTGGAAAGGGCGAGAGAGACAAAGAGGGACAGAGAGAAGGAGAGAGAGAAAGAGGGGGGACGGATAGAATAGGAGCGTGAGGAAGGACGTGCGAAAGGGAGGGAGAAAAAGAAAGTGTGGGGGAGGGTGGAGGAGGAGGAGGGACCCACTGTTAGATTCGATTCGCCGCACGTGACTGGGATGGCGGCTGATTGCTGGGTGGGCCCTAAAGGCCAAAGGGGGGGAGGGAAATAATGCCCAGGGAAAGGGGTCTGACGGGGTCCGGGAGGGAGGGAACCCTTGGGTTCTCGGTGCGGTGGCGACGATATTTATACGCTCCTGTGGAGTTTGCGAAGAGGGGTGACACAGGGGACCTTATCGCTTGTCCCATCCGATGGACGGACACACACAGTCTGTCTGTCCCACGACCCCCGGGGAGGGGGGGGGGGGAGGAATGGAGTGTGGGCAGAGGTGGACGTCACCGGTGGAAAGATCGGGAATTTTGGGGAAAAGGAGGAGGGAGTTACGTGAACGGAAAGGTAGTTGGAAAGTTTTAAAGTCATTACGGAGTGTTGGATTATTGGAGGATATTTCTCGCCCATCCCCACCCCATGAAGACTTAGCATAAAGAGTCAGTTTAAGCCAGGGTTAGGTAAAATTACCGACACATGCCTCACCCTACCCCATCCCTTCCACCTCCGGCACACGTAGCATAAGCGTAATTAAATGAGACGCGTGTGATTCGAGTTAAATGAACTCTTCAATGCGAAACATATCGCATGAGAAATTTTCCACTTTGTGCACGGAATGTATCCGCGGGTTGAGTTTATCCACCTGCTGTCCGCTAGACGAAGAACTCGTCTTTTTGGTTCAAGCCGCTCATGTTGTAAAGTGAAACCGCAAGCGTCCGACTCGTTTGGATACGTGGCACGTGCAATGAAAATTACGCAGTGAAAAACTGCGGATAGGTAGGTATGCTAAAATCAGCCATTTTGAATGCAAGGCGGCAGTAGCAGGAGAAACAGGGACAGTATTAGGAATTGGTGTTGATAGGATGAGGCATTAATGAGGTGCGAAATTTTGCTACGTATTTCGCAATTGCTACGTATTCCTGGAAGCCACTGTGCGTAGGTTATCACTCAAAATGTTGACATGGACATTATTATTGAGTTCTGATATTTTTTCAAAAAAATGTTTTTTTTCAAAATAGGTTTTTCTAAGTCTTTGCCTAGGTAAGGTGTGCTAGCATCGTTACCATCTCGTGCAAAAAACTTAGCAGTACAACGTAAACCTCATAATTTTAGAAATAGAAAAGTTCATTCCAAATGTATTTTAATAAATATTTGCCCGTTGATACAATAACAAAAAATGAGTTATATAATCACATGGTGCAATTTGAATACATCGGAATACAGGTATAACTGGTTTTCATTCCACTATAGGAATTTTAATGCTAGAATATAACTATTTCCAATAAATAATATATTGCCACTAACGAGTATACGTCGATAAAATAAAAGAAATTTCTTTCAGAAAAACGGCATGATATGCTACATTATGTTACTGCTATCACTTATGAAGTTTTTATGGTAGGCTTTGAATCTTTCCCTCAAGCCATTTGATTGTTTGATTGACTGATTGTTTTGTGAAATATATTTAAATTTAATTAATTTACCCAGATCCCACCCTAATATTATTGGTAATGAGTAAACGTTACGAAATAATTGGTTGGTGGGTGAATTAGAAATTGGGTGGTCAGTAACAGTGGAAAAGTGAGCTAGTGAAAATAGAGACCAAGAAATGATGTTTAGTAATACAGACATTAATACAGACTCTTGAAATAACAGTTTAACATAACTTTAAATACAGACCATTAAATGGTTGAAACCGCACGAAGGAAAAGAGGTTGATTTATCGATCATTAACATTTGGAAGGGACGATGGTTTCTGATTTCGCCTTTAAGGGTGGTTATGTCTCATCCACTTTAGATGGTGGTATTGTGCTCCACAGAAGGGATATTTCTCGGAGGAAAAGTTGGTTTTTTCAGGTGAAGAGAATTTAGAAGGGTGGTGTGCAGTGGAATTGGTGAGTAGAACGGTGAGTTTGCGAGCGTATCTGAGTATCCAGAGGTTGGGTGAAGAAGCCTCTCTCTCTCTCTTTCTCTCTCTCTCTCTCTCCTCGAGGTCAAAGGTCGAACTCCGACACAGGAGATAAGGGGAACCGGAGGAAAAATATGGGTTTTGAGTGGTTCGACTGCGAGTAGAGCTGGAGGAACTTGGGGATAGTTAGGGAAAGACGGAAAAGGAATCAGTTCCATAACTTTCCACTGGTAGATTGCCGTCTCAAAAGCTTTGCTCAGCATAGAGTAAATTCTCCACCGGAAGAAAAAGTCGAAAGAAATTTTACGCTCTTTTGAGACTTGGTTTTCAAGTAACATAAACTCCCTCCATGTTGCTTCCTATTCATTGGTGATGTTTTGATAAGTAATTTCTTGGAAATAAGCAATTTTTTTCAATTTAATTTTTTATCGTTTCTAATAATTTCTCAGCAGTTTTTATTCGGCATTCTTTTGATGTAAGAAGCAAAAACAAAAACTAGGGTTAGAAAACCAAAATTAAAGAAATTGGTTTGTCGAAATTTAATATTATTATTACAATATTTAATCAATTAATATTGTGACATTTTTTAAAAGATATATATATAATTTTATTAAATAATAAAATAAATTACGTTCAAAGTGAGAAAGAAATTCTGCCTAAACGCATGTATTTTGTCATTACTCTTTCAGGTAAGGAGTCATGGCGAAGCAACATTAGTTCCAATGTATTGTTTTATCCAGTTCCATGAGCTTTGAAAAAGTTATCTGTAAGTATTGCTAAATATGCATTATATATATATGTATAACATTTAATTTATGTGCAGGAGCAGCATTGAATTTTATTTTTCATAAAAGTTAATCACGAGGAAAATCAAGGAATAATTATTCTTCATCTATATGCAATGCAATTCCGGCATATTAATTAATCCATTGTAATAAATTATATAATGAATAATATAAAGTAATTCCAATTATAAAATAATATATATTAGTAATTATCTTAGTCCTTATAGATAAAATGAAAATATTGTACATGAGTAGTGTTTGTGAATTTATTGAATTATAATTATTCCAAGCGTTGCCATCTAAGCAGTCCTCCCCTTGGTCCCGTAAATGAATTCAGCCTTTTCATATTGAAAGTGAACATTGCTGGAACAATTTTTATGGGGTGCTACGAAACTTTATTGGTGAATATTCCTTAACAGATTTATATCTTAGCCTTTATATCCAAAATCATTCAGACATTAATGCTCGCGTCTAAGTTTGGAGAGCATAAAGAAATATTTGGAGGTAAATTAATTTGAATATAAGATTGGGTAATAAGGAATTACTCGTTCGTATTAATAAAACTTGCAAAAACTTTAACTTAAAGAACTCAGCAAAAGTTTGATTAAACAGTGAAACATGCGAACGGAACACAAAGAAAAATTGGAGAGAATAAATCGCTTTATATGATATAAGATGACACACTTAAGGCAATGCAACAAGTTTCGTCCATCCTTAACAGACCCACGTATGCATATGTGTAATAATGATCAAGATTAAATTACCGAATACCGCTTATTTAACGCATACTTTATGGACCGATATTTGTTGGACGTTTATTGTGAATATGTGATTGGAACGTCATTTTCGGAAACTAATCGTCTATAAATAGAGATTTTTCATATTACCGAATTCTTGTAATGACATTTTGTTTAATGTCAACATTTTTTATTCTGCTAGTCACTTTTAAATTGTTAAAATTGATTACAGTGTTACACGGGCCAAATGGACAAAAATGACTGCCTAATTTCATGTCCTTAAGAAATATTAAAGCAATAAAAAATAAGAAATAAAACTACTATGGAGTGCTTTCGAGAGTTTTGCGAGCCTTCAGGTGTATTCCATTTACATTTTCAAGCAGCAATTATGAATACAGATTTGGGAGAACATACTTCAAATTCTCCCATCTCCTCCATAGCTGTAAAAAAATAAATATATTTACCTATATATTTTCAGTGCCTTACTGTAAGAGCTGAAGGACGATCACTTTTAATGCACTTGAGGTATTTCCTCGGTAATTTCAGTTTCCGCACAGAAAAACGTTCGGCTGTCATAAATGCGAGTTTTTTATCGCACCGTTTCCTCCTCCACGAGGAGATAAAGATGTTTACTACCTAGGAATTCCGAAAAAGGCGAAAGGAGAGTGGTAGGGGAAGGGCCAGGGTTGATAAAAAAGGGGGAGGGAAGAAAACCGTATTATATAGATAGCCGGGGTGGCGCTAATCTGAAAAACTTTTCGAGTCCGTGGTCCTCAGAAGACGTCGCCCGGGAGACAACATCGGCTCGGTCCTTGGACCCCTTTTATAAGGGTGGAATTTCCCACGGGGTCGAAGGAGGGAGGGAGGACCTTTCGTGCGGTGATTTCCATTTTATATTCGGCGACCCAGAGTCCCGGGCATTATGGAAGACCTTTATCGTTATGCTTCGGAGAGTTTGAAAACCTTTCGTGAGGGGTAGATGGAGGAATAGGTGGGGGGGAGGGAGGATTTAAGGAGAGTGTTGCCGTCGGGGCGAGGATGAGAGGGCGGGGGTGTGAAGCGAGGATGTGGGAGCGGAGAACGCGCGGACGTGGTAGGACCCAGGGGGCGAGAGAATTTAGGAGATGCGGTCGAGGGAGAGAGAAGATGAAGTATTGTGCGAGGTCGTTCAAGACGTTGAAGCTTTTTTTCATGAGTTTAGGCGGAAAGTGAGATGAAATAAGAGTGATGTATTTAAAACGCCGTGAATCATTGCCGAATAATATATATATATATATACATACTCATTTATTTATTTGTACATATATATATATATAAACATTCAACGATATTCATATATTCTCACAAGTTGAGATATATGAATGTGCTTGTGTGTGTATTTATTTTTTTTATACTCAGGGATATTTCCCGAGCCCTTGAGCGAGAGATTCCTTTTCGGATGACTGACTTATATTGTGACGATGTCTCAGGACCTGGAAGATGAGCCCTGGGAATAGAAAAAGGGTGCTTGGAGGAATACGATTTATGTTGGTTGATATTTAGGTAGGTATGTGGATTGGGAGTGGAGAACTGGAAAACTTTGGAAACCATGGTGTTTTCGATATGTTTACAGAATCCTTTGAATTACATTCTAGCATCTTGGCATTTGAACTCTGACATTTTTTATTTAAGGTAAAACATATTTTTTCATTCTTTATGAATGTATAAGTACAGCATTGATCATTATCGACATATTCTTTCAAATACTGGAACACTAAATGGTTCAGAAGTCGAGAATTCCGAGGACATTAGGATATAAGGGAGAAATGACTTTTGAGGGAAATGCTGGTGCTACGGCTGAAACTTTCGATAGAAAAGTTTAGTTTGAGAGTTGTTGGTGTCCATAAGTAGCACTACTGCCATTTTATTATTAATTTTTCCACTGTACTTCGTTTTTAATTTACCCACCTCCTTCCATATCCAGTTTGTTTGCTTAGCTTAACGTAGTAATGTGTAATGCTACCAACATAATACGTTTAAAATGGTAAATATATAAAAATAAAAAATATGGGAACACTTATGGCTTTGAGTGACCATTTTTCACTTCATTAAGCTCAAAAGTTAAATATAGTTGTATTAGAGTGCGATAAAATTTAATTATCTTGATGCCATAAGATATCGTTTCTGACTTGACTTTGAGTTTCTTTCACCATGTAAGGGTATACACAAAACACTGTAATTCCATGCGAAAAGAATATATTTAATTGAATTTTTTTCCCTAATTAATTGTGTTTTCCCTAACTTTTCATTTCTAGTATCCCCCTACTGTCAACAAATGAATTTTTAGAGAGAATTTACAAATGGAATTCAATTTTACTTGCATGAAATGTCATAGACAGATTGTGTACATGATGCGGTTTACCTGGTCCCAAATGCAAAATGGTATAAGTAATTGCAAGAACATTCGCGAGGAAAGTAAGGGCATTGGGAAAATGTTAAATATAGGCTTTTCATTTATGCATATAAATCTCCCTCGGACGTTCATTCATCTCATAATATCACCTGAATCATATAAAATAAATTCAAAATCTTCATTGGACTTGATAGCCAAAATATAATCTTTCTGCCTTTAAAGATATCGCCCTCACTGAGCATTCGGTTGACACCGACGCACGTGGGGAAAAACCCGCGTTAGTAAGAGAGGATCAGATTACAATTCGTCGAAGTGAAAGAAGGAGGTACGACACCGGGAACTGACTCGGTGGAATACTAAAGCAGGGTTTCTTTCCAGGGAAACCCAAGTCGCCGTGCGGGGGGGAAAAAGAGGGGGCGTGAAACAAAGGGTTATTTTTTTTTGGTGGGTCTCGAATCGAGTTCGGGGGTGGGAGACGTCGCCGTCGCGTCGCCTCCCCGAAATCGCTTATCTTCGCGTTCAGATTTCCGACCATTCATCTCTTTCTCCACTTCTTTGTGCCACAGCGATGGAAAGAACGCAGTGACGGAAGAAAGGCCCGTAGCGAAAGGTGGTGCGGAAAATTCGTTCTGATCCTGGAGTCTGGGTGGACGTGAGCTTGTGTATTTATATCAATTTAAGCGAGGCTAAGTTGTCCGGAGGGGGGGGGAGAGGGGTGTGGGCGTAGGCAAAATTCCGTATCCCACAGGGTTACTCCTCTTGTGGCTCGGGTAGCCCTCCCACTATAAATTTTCCGGCGACGTAAATCACGTGACGACGTAACTACCGTGGTCAGGACGGGTTTCGAAACCCCGGTCTCTGGATTATTCGAATGACGTTGCCACCCGCCTTGGGAACCTAGGATGGCGCTGCCGGTGACGGGGGCCCGGTATCCAAACCTCCCCCCCCCT
>WURS02070832.1:0-10432 GCA_011762765.2 Rhinocypha anisoptera | reverse complement strand
TAGGCGCCACCCGGCCACGGTCCCTGCTCACTGGGGGTTCAGTGAAAATTCAGAGAGGAATATCTTCCGCCCAGCGGTCTACGTTTGAGAGCCGGGATAGTCCTGCCCCGCGCAAGACGCTCGGGTAACCTCTCGACTACGTGGGGTGTAACTCAGAATGAGGGGTTTCCGGCTCGAATCTAGCACTTATATCGGTCGAAGCCCGGCCGACCCCACGAAACATCACGGCAGGTGAAGCCCCTTCGGGGTGGACCCGCTCGTTTTGGGCGGGCTGTTATAAATCTCTGCCTCAAATAACACTTTACTTTTGTGTCTATTGCGATTACTTTGTCCTTTAAGTTCGTTTGGTTCATCGATCACGTATCGTAAAACGAATCGTACCACGTACATGCTATGTATGTATCAACGTGTGACAGTGTGTAGCTAACGCTGTTGTCGACTGGACGAACCTCCTCTATCCTGAATTATTCATACAATTGTCTACATTTACAAATTAATGTTGAAAATAAAACGATTAAAAAACTTAAATAATGTTTATTACATTGAACACATTAAGACTCTCGTTTATCGGGCGTATCTTTCGAGCACGTCTTTCATCTCTGTACAAAAGGTCAAACTAATACCTAATAAGAATTTAGATAACGTTCTCACGTTCCGCCGATTGGACTCTATTATTACACTAATTATAATACTCAGCAACATTTCATTATCCGATAATTTACTCCAATCAAGTACTCTTGTAATAATGTATTCCAGAAATAGAATATAAAACTATCAGCGCTCCAAACACCGTCAATTGTTTCAAAAGCTAAGTTTTGCTCACTGAAATTTTCATTCTCGTCTCTTAAATTATTCACATCTCTCAAGGAATATCTCTCAGGCCCTAGTGACTTATGGGTAGACGGCATTGCTAACGTCACCAAACCTTCGCTTAAAAACGGAAGTACCCGAACTAAAGAGAAAGGCGAGAATGTAAAAAAAAATGTAATTAACTGTTCGTCCGAATGAGTGAGTTATGCTGGAAGATGCTCCCGAGTGGAGATGATAAAAGAGAAGATTCAGTGACGGGACACAGCTTGGGGACCTTCAACAAACTGATCTTCGGAGTGGATAATCATGACGTGAAGAAATTAGACACAACAGAACGATACAGGATACATATATTACCCCCGTTTCTCTTTCCAACCCCTACAGGAGTGATTTCATGGAGGAGAAGGAGCAATTAGCAGTTTGTGGAGTTTAGACATGTAGGCTCAGCTGGGAGGACAAGATTCATTCAAGTTGTGCTCGGTGTATATATTTGACTTGATGCATCAAGAGCATATTGATGTAATGACGCGATCATGCAATGTGATTATTCCCTGAAAACTTTTCTTGGATTGGCAGTTGTTTATATATTAGCGCCAATATTTTTCAACGTGGAAATCATACATATATCAATATTTAGGGTAAAACATTATGGTTTTTGGCCCATGCGACTGACTCCTTTAAAATAAATTTTTCATGGAATTGTTGAAATGTTCTAGGACAGATAAACCCCTTTTTATATTGAACCACATGGTATGCTTGGAAGGGCGAAGGTAGGATTTTGATAAGCTCCAGGTTAGAAATGCATCTTAACATAATCTGTCTTCAAATTTGCATGTACCCTGGCACCCATCATTCCAAATACGAGCCCTATTCACTTCCTACCCCTACCTCGCCTATCCAACACTGTTCCCTCCATTACACAGTTTCTTCGGTGCCCCTTCTATCCACCTTCGCCTTTCTCCTGTCTTCTTTGGATTTCACGCAGAAATCATCTCTCCTCACCTCACATACCATTCTCAGGCACTTCTTCATTAGTCTTCCTCTTTCCGTCCACCTCAACTTCTTTATCCTTCGCCAAACCCGCATCTCTCAAAAGCCTCCAATAAATGCTCCTCATCATACTCATGGACCATATTTCGGATCTTTTTTGGTGTTACTTCAAATCTAGTCAGCGCTAGTAGGCTGTTCAGGATGAGTGAGGAAGGGTAGATGGAAGTTTAGGCCCAGATGATGCTCTCTAAATATGTTTCAACAAGAGAGACTATTCATTCTACCTTCTTCAACATGATTATATATCGGATACATATTCTTTTTGTCCTTTTTCCAAGTTGTTATTTCAAGTCTGGTTTAGCTATTAAGCTCTTCCGACCGGAAGGAAGGGTATATAAGGATGGGAATGGAGGGGGAGAGGAGCTCTTAAGAACCTCTATTGGAGAAACCCCCTCGTATTCCCCTTGGCGACTACTGCCATCTTTCGGCAACAAAGGTAATAAAAGCTGCCGACGCAGAAACCGGTCCTTCAAATGGTGATGGCGGCGAATCAACGGATTTTGATTTATTGGTATGGTGTTTCGAATCGGTTTTCACCTTTGGTACAAACACTGAAGGTGAAAAATCTCGGAAAAATGTCTCATAAAATGCGAAAGCATTCTCACATTCAGTGCTCCGGTACACTCATCATTGTCAATCATCGCATTTTTTTTACTTGTCATTCGTCAGAAGTCTCACTTACTGCGCTTATGCATATATTAGATGAAATTCACATAGAAAGAAACTCTTTACATTAAATAATTTCAATTAGAAAAATCTCTCAGTAGGGCCTCATCAAATGCGAAGGCGTTCACTCTTCCATTGCTTCGGTCATCACCGACCATCATCGCATTTTTTTTTAGTGTTAACTTGTCATTCGGAACGCTCATTTATTACTTTTGATTTAGAAGGCGTAGTTGGTTAAAGCGACTGTCTAGTAAACAGGAGATAGAGAGTTCAAATAACTCCCCGGTGGCTTTGTTTTTTCTATCCTCCGATAGATTTACAAACTCTATGGGTATTTTTAAATTACGTTTAAAGATATGAAAGCAGGATGTGATCATGTACATGTATTAGAATGTTTAATTTTCGTACACCGCCCCCGTTCATATTTGGTAACTTACTATTCAGTCTTCGCTTCACAGTATCTGTACACAGTTCTTCACAGTACAGAGTTCGAATCTCCCCGGTGCCTTGATTTTTCTTCCCTCCGATAAAGTCTTATGGTTTCATCGGTGGATGGATTCAATCTTGCAATGTATGCACACTTGTATTCTTCTCAGGAATTTCATTTCAACTAATTATTCTTAGTTTATTTTAGAACTGATTGGATGGTTTCCATGTAAAAACTATATCCCCACTCTTAAAGGTTATGCTACTACGAAGCTTATTACAATGATTGGCATGAAATCCTTGAGCCTTTTTCAAATTATTGAAAACCTGCTCCCACAACTGGGACATTTGAAGAAATCCAAACATATCAGTATGTATATTATGTACCTATAACTTTATCGTGATTCGAAAAAATTCGAGATTCGAACTCCCGATCTCCTTACTAGAGAGGAATACTCGATCTGTTAGGCGCTATGCCACGGCGCGTCGTTGATTTGAAGAGCCATCTGGATTATAAATGAGTTAGGCGACAAAAAAATGCGATGATGATTAATGAGTGTTGAGCTTTGAATGAGTTGGTACCAAATGCTCTCGCATATACATCATAGCTCTTCCTTCCACCCAACCTCTCCAGCTTTGCAACCTCCAAGGGGGATAGTGGTGACCAGACTTGAAGTCACATAAACAAGGCTATTCCTAAACTCCTTTCAACCCTTCCATTCGATCTGAAAAGCCTAAATAGCTAAAACAGAATTGAAACCAACACCTTGAAAAGAAAAAATAAATAAATCAATATTCAGAGAGAGAGAGAGATTTTTCTACTAGCAGTTAATTACTTGTTGAAACATATTTTTGGAGGCTCTTCTGAACCTATTCATTCTTCTATATTTCTATTCCTATCCTTTAATTTCCTTCCTCCCAGTCTGAGGAGCCAAGAATACCCATAAATGGCAGTGTAATATTCACCGGACTGACACAGTTGAGAATATTCACCACACAATTAATAAAAAACTTCCAATGCTTGCCCAAATTGGATCCACAAAGAGCTCATGTGACTATGTACAATAATGGTAATGAGCACATGCTCATCTGCAACAATGGCAATAAGCCAAAGAAATGGAAGGAGACATCTTTGAAAAATAATTATTAGACCCGACAGTTATAACAATGTGATGCCATAGTTTCAAAATTGTACATTCAATAAGTACAATTATATAAATTGTGGTGCATTAGTTATTTTAAGCAGCTCTAAAGTTTATAAAAAATATAGGTAATAGAAATAAAAGTGTAGTGGAAGACCCTGTGGATAAACCAAGGGACATACATATCATTTAGGGAAAGTTATCAGAGACATTAGAGAGAAGACCTAACAAGGAGTAAGAGAGACAGCACTATATAGGAAGGGATAGAGGGGATTGCAGTCAATCAATCATCGGATTGAAGTAACAATGATGATGAAAGTTTATTAATTGACCCTTTTCCAAGAAAATAGTTTTTTTCATCAAGGTTATAGGTCATTCAGTACCCTTACATATTTCCTATAAGTGAATTTATGTATATGTCTTGTATATTCAATTTATCAATTTCTTTTCAAATTGTTTGTCATAATTCGCAATTTGTTTCGGTGATCGTGCAAATCTATGCATTTAATTTATGATGATGGATAAGGTGGAAGAAGGGATTGTTTTTATTCTCAAATCTTGTCCTGATGATGACCTACATAGGTATGATAATCATTCCGAATGTGGTTCCGTTATCTCACTCTCTGTATGTCATATCTTCCAGACGTGGCCATTCAGTTTCCAGAGATCGTCATCGTCCTCTTCAACCTCCCCCGCCTCGTCAACGTCCAGCAACTCAGTGGCAACCCCAGTGAACGGACAAACCATGATCTCTCACCTGGGAGGCGATTGGTCGTCGGTCCAGGACGAGCCGGCATCGCACTACTGCCAGGGAGGTCACCACGTGGGAGTGGAGTCGTCGGGCGTCCACCAGTCAAGGGCATCCCCACCTGCACACCACCACCACCACCAGCATCATCTGATGCATCACCACCATCACCCGCACCACTTCCTCCCATCTTTGTATCCAGATTCCTCACTCCTGCACATAGCTTGATTTCAGTCCTCCGAAGCAACGGCAGTCCCTGATTCTTCACCCGTCATGCGGGCAGGCGGAGAACAATGGTAATCTGCCACGGAAGAGATTAACACATGGTTCAATTTCTCATGCCAGTTAATTTTTTAGGGGATATTTCCTCTGGGTACATTGAGGAGCGTTCACGTTTGGACAGATGCCATCCGAAAGGGATTGCACTTCGAAGACATACAATCTCCGGTAGGTTAAGTAGTGTATGGAGTGCTGGTCCAAAGTATGCTGTTTCACACCCCGGGACTTTTACTATCGCCACAATGAGTCATGGTGAACAGATTTACATGAAATGGACATGCAAAGGAACTAGAGGAATGGGGAAGACACCAACTGTTCTGTCCCTAAGGAACTTCAATCGCCCTATCAAATTCATCATGAAGCAGACGGACATCAATTTGCAGTCATCAGAGTAATTTAATGACTGAAAGTTTTAAAAGACATGAGATGGAGAAAATAGAAAAAAAATCCCTTTATCTTCATGAACTGAATGTGAAAAATTGATGGTTTTATTTAACTACTGTCTCGGTTTCAAAGAAGTCCCCAAGCTCCCCCAAGAATACTACCTTGAAATTTGCCTTACTTGCGACTGGATAGTCAATGGGTTATTAATTTATGTACCTATATTACTGAAAGGCAATGTTTATGACTAAGAGAGTGATAATAAGCTTGAATGTAGGTTGATTTAGGTTGTATGAGGTGTCATGAAAAATTCTTGTGCCTTATTGATGAGGTATATTATTTATTATGTTGTTAGAATAAAACATGTAACAACCTCTCTGTGCTACTTGGATAGAAATATTTAACTACATTTTTGAAGTGCCATACAAGATTATGTCCTTACTCCTTTACCCAAGAGTCATGGGTGAAGCAATGAAGGCTTAACAACAAGCTTAAGTTTAAGCAATCTACCATTCTTCTACAATGCTACCATATAACCTTTTGAATAAGTTTTTTTCTTGATTTCCTTCCTATAGAAGTGAGGAATTTACAAAGTTACCAAAAAAATTTTACCGTTCTCCACAGCTGTTTGTTATTGCAAATCACATTATAAGTACTCTTTAAGGATTCGAGTATGAACTTACTGATTTATCTGACCAAGTATTCTATATTTAGTTGAACAACCCTGATGTATTTCAGCATGAAAACATTTCTTTGCCAAATATGGTTCATAAAACCTAGCTCCAAGATCAAATAAATATTTTTCATTACATTTTTCACTGATGTTTAACCCATCCCTTACTGCTGAAATAAATGTAATGATCATTACCTAGAAACCATTCAAAAAGGAGTCCACCTGTGTAGAGAAGATACAAATCTCCCGAGTTCAAGGATAACTTTATGTACCCTTATATTCTTAATGATGTGACTTCTTTAAGAAATTTATGACATACATATGATGGAAAGACACTTCATATTGAGGAGCTCATTGCAACTAGAGACTGCTCCATACTTGACCTGAAAGATATCTTGGTGTATTTTCACATAATGCAAGGTGCCTTAAAAGATTGTGACAAAAATGTTGAGTATATTTTGCAGTAATTCCACTAAAAATTTGCTATCATTATGAAAATGTTATTTAGAATTTCACCCTGCAGACTGCTTGTCTTAACTATTTTTTAGTTTTTCTTGGAAAGATGCATTACATTTGAAATACCTAAGATGGACACATTTATTCTGTCATATGAATAAGAATGAGATTTTAAGTATCATGTATTTCTGAAATAACTGTAAACCCAAAGCTTTGAATATTGTGTTTTATTCATGAGTACTGAATATTTATCATTATTTTCTTATGTGTTATGAAATAAAATTATTTAACAATTGTCAAGGATGATTATAATAAATTATTGAGATCTTCCATGATTAAAGGATTCATATTAAAATCAGGAACTAATTTTTTTATTTTATTTTGATAGTGTTAAGAGTGACACTGGTACTACACATTATCTTTTAAGAATTCTTTAACACTCAAAGCTACAAAGAATTTTAGAATAAACAATAATCCCAGTATGTCAATAAAAGACGATGAAGAAAACAATATTTAGCTTATGGAGTAGAACATGACTTATATTTTTATAATTATAATGTCATAGAATGGTGTATTCTGCTAAAATTCATAATTATGTACAGTAATTATTGCAAAATTTGCCATCCAAATGAAGACAAAACTTTTGAAGTTAATTATCATTAAAATATTTAATGAAATACTGTGGCCTACTTCATGCAATCAAAGAAGTTTGTAATAAATCAATTATAATTTGTGATTGCACTGCCTATGAAAGTGTTTACTTTGCCATATATCTGATATACAGATTTCCATTTAAATATATGTAAAATATTCATGAAACATGTAAGGGATTACTCAATATCCTATTTGGATTTCTCAAACATCTTCAATTATGTCATTCTTGTTGATTTATGAGGTGGATTCTTCAGAAAGAATATTGGTAATATATCTTACTCTGTGGTGATATGTACTTTTAAAATTGGAGCATAAAACATATTTATCAGTCAACAGTGGAGCTGTAGTAGTATTTTTATTTATAGGGTGCCTCAACGGCAATGGTCATTTAGCACCTCTTCTAATTGTAGAAAAAAACACATTGAACAAACAGAACATCAATTCCCTAGTTGGATCTCCAACTAATTACCATTGGGTTAACTGGTGAGCTCGCTACCCCCAGGATAACCTGGCTGGGGTCAACATTGAAATATTAAGCAATTATCCATAAAAATTTATGAAACTCCAGGTGGAAAATGCTATGAGTGGAGTATGCGCTTACCTAACTCATAAAAAGATGTACTCATCAGTATGGAAAGTGAAAAATTTCCTTGGGGAAATATGGGGACATTTGAGAAATAAGAGGTTCCTGTGCTTTTGGTAGTCTTAAACTAACTATGCTAAAGTTGGAACTAAAGGTGTGGATAAATAATTCACCAGTAGACCAGTTCATGGTCAAATACAGCTCAAACCTCTGAATATATTCTGCTAAAAACAAGGTTGTATGATTATTTATATGTTTTATGTTTCATCTTCTTGGGAACCCAAATATGGTAAAGTGAAAATTACTGGTCCTCATAATAAAATGATGTTAATTCTTACAAATAAGGCAAGTTTGGTATGCTGAACAATTTAAATGAAACAAGAAGTGAAACGGACATAAAAAAGGCACAAGGGCTCACGCTGACACAGTGAAATGGAGAGATATGAGAAGGTGAATTTAAGTGCCAATTCAGTGTTTCATTAGTGACAAAATAGTTTTTAGTCCACTGGAGTTTTTATTCAATGATTGGTTTCCTGTAGTGTGGTGCTAAAAACACTATAGTGGTGGTCCATTAATTCATTTAAAGTCCACTCTGACTTAGACTGCTCCAAAATTGTATTTAATTGCATTGTGGACCATTTGATTGTCTTTATTTAGCAGTTTCTATTGCATCAAAGAACAGTGTTGTTTGTAGACCTCAGGTTCCAAGAACATTAGAAAATCCTAAGTGATAACTACAAAAGGAGGATTTCCATATTGATGTGAATATTTTGCAATAATCATTTCTTCAATATGTATGAATGTACCTTTGAAAGTTTCATTTGCACTATATTTGACCGTTTAACCATGGCACATATATCTGTACCATACATATCTCCACATTCATTTCAGCAAGTGTAATTACTTGTAGAAACACTACATTATGATTTAATTACTTGCTTGCCACAAGGTGGGTAATAACAATAATGTTTATTAGCCCAAGGAATGTAAGTACAGATATATTCATAATTACATGCTGTAAGTCTCATCAGGATAGGTATCATAAGGCATAAGGTATCAGACAGATATATGAAAAATAGATATTTAAAAAAGTTCAGAATATTATATATTACTTTGGGCATCAGGAACTGTAATTTATCATTAATATCTTTATCATTTACGAAATTTTCATATAGCCATATGGTATCAGGCACATAGAAAAAAATACAAATTAGCAAAGGAGCAGACTATTTGGATCAGAATTTGTTATTTATAAACTCTGGAATACTGTATTATTTTTTCTCACTGAGAAATTATTTCTCTTTTTTTCCCTATATTCTTTGCTTCTTTGCAAGTTGTTGGGAGTACATTTTATAGTATTGGTCCATCGACTTGGGACCCAAAGAGACTTGCTGCTTTGATTCTATCATAGTGGATGAGTAGGTTTTAGAGAGTACGGGTTTGGTTGTCATGGTTCCATGAGTTCACTTCAAATTCAAATTGGGTTTGGGAATACACAATTTATCCTGACCGCCGGGTAAAGAGACTTGCCCACATATGAATAAATAGGGCATACGAATGCTTTTATTTTTTCAAAATACATATGCACTGAGCTATTGGAAGTCACTATAACATGAGGAACTGTGTTAAAGTTTTTCCGGCGACTGTGGAACTAGCAAGGTCGAGAACCGCTGTTCTGAGCTATCAGTCTTCCTACTGGCATAGGTGTTGTGGAAAAGTGATTGTTCGCGCGGCGGCATTTTATATTTCGATAATTCCCTTCCTAACCTTTCCTAATCCTATCCCTGGCGCTGTAATCGCATGCGTACAAAAGAGGGGAAGGTGGGAGGGAGGAAAGGAACAGGAGAAGAGGGTCGAGAGAGGCGGTTGGGGTCGGTGTTTTGAAGACGGAAGAAGGAATTCCTTTCTTCCTGTTCTCTCTGGCAGTGACCAGCGAATTGATCGACGCTCGGGCACGGTGTCTCCGCAGCTTGGGTAAGCGCCTGACCTCCCCTCCCTATGTCCAACTTTCTTTCCCATTTATATTTTACCGTACGACGTGCGTCACGGCCCTATTAAGGCAACGCGCTCGTAAAATTTTTGGTGCCGAAACCCAGGGAAGAGAGTTTTAATTTCGATTCGGGAAGTTTAATCGTTTTCAGTTAGCTATGCTTAACGGTGAAGGGGTGAAAGGCAAGGGAGTCGTAACACGGGAACAATTTGATTCGCGTTTAAAATTGTTGCTTTTAAAACGCGAACAGTTTCGTGGTACAAATTGCACTGCATTTCCCATGGCCGAGGAGTTGGATGAGTCTCGATCTGAGATATTTGTTCATTCCAAGCTGGAAATGTTCCTAGTTCGGTGTTCTCATTTGGAAGCAACTTACTCGAATTTTCTTGACTCTCAAACCCAGATTTTTGACTATTGCCATGACTGTAATCAAGGGGATATCCTTTCGGTAGACGTGCGTGTTGGCGAACAGGTGCAAGAAAAGCATTTTTTCATTATTTCAATTTTCCGTCGAGTTTCGAATCCTCCCACCACGAATGAACGTGCTAGTGTGGATAATGTATCTGCACAGGGC
>WURS02070821.1:0-10432 GCA_011762765.2 Rhinocypha anisoptera | reverse complement strand
CACTACGGTTCTCCGATCAGGCTTCCTTTCTTAGCGTGGCTTTCCCGCGCGCCCCCCCCCCTTTCCCCCCCCCCCCCACCCCCCCAGGGCACGTGGTCCACACAATCGCCCTTTCCCTCGCCCAGTCCCCTGCCCCTCATCCTCGGGTCCGATTCCTCTCGACTTCCGCTCTACTCCTCCTTGGTGAAGACGCTGAAAAATCCTCCCTCAGGATCTCTCGTTTTTACGAACGCCGTATCTTCCGCACAAATGAAATCAAAGTAGCTATCTCGAGACCAAGTAAGTAAAACTTTGTCAAAAAAAAAGTCTGGAGGCTTAGACATCTGGGAGAATTTTTCTCTTCAGGAATCATGTTGACCAACCGCGGATAGAGAAAATACGAGGCCGCATGGAGACAAAAGAACCACCTCTGAAGCTTCCTCATGAAATTTATTTAACACGACTGGTTCGTATGGTCGTGATGATGATCTGATGATGTAGCCCTGCTACGGAACCATGGTCGTGTTAAATAAAAGTTCATGTGTAAACTGCAGAGTTGGCTCTTTTACCCCCAATATAATGGACTCCCACAAAGTTCTGCCTGAGACAGTGTCGTGCAGTATGGAGAAAAGATCAGTCGAAGAGGCTTGTTTTTAAAGGAAGCACCTGTGTACTAACGGAAAGCATTGATAATAACATATAAAGATAATGTAAGGTATGATAAAATGGTTTACTGATGCCTCCTTACGGGGCATACTCTGCTAAGGTGGTGAGCATGGACAATTATATAGTCGCAGAGGAAATAAAATAAAACAGACCACGGAACTAATGATGGAGTACCAACTTCGAAGAGCCTGCAAAATGAAGCTCATGGATATCTCATTTGCAAGGGAAGGTGAGATACTTATAGGAAACATCTAGAGACATAGGAGTTTTTTTATTGCGTATTAGAAGGAATTCTAGAAAGGAGAACTGGGGTGGTAAGACAAGGAGGACTCAATGGGAAATGATGCAGTGATAATCTACGAAGGAATGAAGGCATTGGCTGGTGACGACGTGAGATAGCTCGGGGAGAGCAAAAGATTATTCGGACTGTCAACCCCTCGGTAATGATGAGTATCTCCCCATCTTTCCAGTCTTCAGAAAAACCCTTTCTCATGTATATCATCCCTTCCCATTTTATCCCAACCTCTCTCCTACTTCCTTTATGAGCGTGGAATTCTGGTGCGATCAACCTCGAGTCAACGCGTCAAACGGGAGTCGTTGCCGCTAAGAGGCCGCGTAGGTAATTCGCGAATTATGCAATGGCAGAGATTGCATTTCCCCTCCGTTTTCACGCAAGGCGAAATTATGTACGTATTTGTCTGAGTGGTACTGCAGTCCTTTCTGTGTGCGTTAAACTTCAACACTGTTCCTCGTAATGATAAAAACACTGTACTCTTCCACAAATTTTATTAGGTACAACAAGTTTCAAGGCATAGGCCTCATCTTCAGGTACCTGAAGATGGGGCCTATGCCTTGAAACTAGTCGTACCAAATAAAATTTGTGGAAAAGTACAGTGTTTTTATCATTTCAAGGAATATGAATTCCCACATAGTTGAACCAGAAAATATCGAATATTTCAACACTGTTTTTCATGCTACTTGGGACCGGTAACCTATGCCTTCACCATCATCCCCGACGTGCGTGAATGTGTGTGTGTGTGTGTGCGGGAATTGAAACGAGCGAACACTTCCTAACACTTTTATGGTCACTTCTATTATTTTTTTTGATCCAGTTGTCATTCTGTGAAACAGCTGTTGGTTTATCCTCTCACGGTTAACTTTCTGGAGTGGTTCTTCATGGATTGAACATTGTACTGCGTTGGAGTTTTCCTCACAAGTTATTATAAGGATGATTTTGGTTACCGTACTTCGGCCAAATTCTCGGGCCGGTTCGCCAGGGTCTACCATTCTTATAACTCAGTGGTCTCAGTTCAAAACTACCGATACTGAGAAACAGGTGTTTCTTGTCGTTGAAATTCGGTAGCCGATGTGTCCAGTTAAATTTGGCATGGAAATTTAATTTTTCCTGAAATTTAATCTATTATGAGTCGTTATTCATCCTCAAATAATAAAGAGTCCTCATGAAGTCGCGCAACACTCTAAATAATGTCAGGTCACCTCTTTGGTTATTAATTGCAAATAAAATTCAAGTAAAATGGTACCTAAGACAAATTATTGGAGACATCACCCTCATATGTAACTTTATTCGTAAAGAATTCCCATTTTTTAATTGTAGCATTGTCTTGAAAGTATTTCAGACTCTTCGTGAAAGTTAAATACCCTCAATTTTCATTCAAAATGCATCTTTCATAGGTTTTATTTTATGTGTAAATAAATGACAAAATTATTTATATGGGCTCATTTCCTGGAAGCTTTCTGTTTCAAGTACGGAAAAAGGTCAATTTCGAAGACGCTGCCTGTGGAAAGACATTGTTCTGGAAACGTTATTTGGGAAATATGGTAAAATGATTTTTTCCGCCTTCGTTATTAGCGAAGAAGAATCCAAGAATCTCGCAGAGAGCCGCCGGCGTCTGTGAGCACGAACGGCTGGCAGCACATGTGCGATCCGTCCGCGTGTTTAACGGCCATTTTTTTGGACTTATTTATCGCTCCTTTTCTCTCTCTCTCTTTCCTTTGTATTCACGTTTCCCTCTCTTCTCCCCTTTCTCACAGATTTACTATCCTCTACTTCCTATTGCCTCAAGTAAGCAAACCTTATGCTTGCGTTAATGGGGACAGGGGAATGGCGTTGAGTCGTCTGTTTCAATCGGTCCGTGACTCTTTATTTATCGCAAAAGTTTTGCATCTACACGTAATATTAACACCCTTAAAAGACGTGATAATAATTAGCTATTCTTTTACTACCTACACATTAAATAATAGATGAGTATCATGAGATTTGTAGCGATTCGTTCCCCAGACAGGTATGGAGTTGCCCAATTGAGGTATGTTTGGTTCCTGTCGCGGGAGTTTGATTATATAGTTGATCGTCATTAATTTCATTTGACGCTTTACCGACAATAAATGTCTTACGCTGCAAAGTCATTCAATACGTATATGTCATTGAAAAAACAGAATTTTTCGCAATCCTTTTTTACAAACTCAGAGTAAGTATAACTCTTTTTCATTTAGGTGAACGTCCTTTGTGTTATTAATGGAAAAACAGATTTAATTTCATCTCGTCGACGATATCAGAAGAATTGCAATCCGCAAAAAAACTCTAGTGATGAAATCTACCTTAGTTCTTTCTTTAATTTTGTTTTCTGTTTCCATTTATTCACGTATGATGCAATTTCATTTAAGAAAAAAACTGCAGAGATTTTTTCTTAGGGGTTCACAAAATATAATCAACTGCGAACAAAATGCAAAACTTAGGAGCCATAGGTAAAATAGGGTATGAAATATTCTGTTATAACTATATTAATTAAATGGGAAGATACCTGTCCGATTCAACTGGAATATAACACACAAACTGGACTGGTTTACTAAATCAGTAATTAATCAATTGTCAGGAGCTGCTAAAAATGTCCCTCATCCGTTTTTACTTTCACAAATTACGACCCGCGGATTCATTATAATTTTTGTGGGGTTTAAAATACCATGTGATAAATAAAGAACCTCCTGCACACACAGTATGCTTTAGTAATCCTAAACTTGAAAGAGAAAGGGGAATGAAGCTGACTTGGCAAGCCTCATCTGGGTCACGGTCGACAAAGTTAAGAATCCCCGCATGGCGCTTGAAAGATATCTATTTTCTCTTAGCTCTTATTTTTCATTGTTTCGTTTCACTCGTTATCATGAAGAATACGAAATCTACTTGATGGCATCACTCTCAGAAGTTGGGGCTTCACAAAGTGTGTTTTCGGGGGAAGAACGGGGATGTTTTGGCCTCGCCGCACGGTCCGCGGCGGAGGCTATTAGAGGGCGGTGCCTATGCTCCCGGTTATCTGGCACTTGATGCACAAAGGTACACGATTTCTCGCTTACGTTTCTTCCGCGAAATACAGTGGACTCCTTAGCGATTCATCTTTGGGTTATTTTTAAACGGATCTGGATTTTTTTGCGAATATTCCTTCAGTGTGGTGAATATGGTGCGCTCTCAGGGTTAATAAACTCTTCTAATACTGAAGGTTAAATATCTATTTTTAGCCTTTTTTGGTGGAAAATTTTCCGAAATGGACTGGTTAATTTGTTGTTATTGAGTACCCGCCTTATGAATTCCATCAAATTTTAGCGCATGGAGTGAATAATATTTTAAGAAATTGACGAGGTCATGAACACCCTATTGGAAAAACGGATGCCCCAATATCTCTGATGAAAAATAAAAAAACCTCTCAATGTTTTCAAGACTGTAGTTGTTAAAAATATAGATTATTTAGAACTAGATAAATTATAAAAATAATTTAGTAGTAATCCCTTTGATTGTTTGTTTACTTCAATCATATGGGGAGGAATGCTATAAATAAATAGAATGCCAGCTCTTGCATTTTCTGATTTGTAGACGAACACGATCATTCATCAATCATCCACGGAATTTCATTTTATATTTTAATTTAATAGTTTAATAGAGTTTAATATCATAATATGTGACTGCTTATTTCACTGTAGGAGATTTAGTAAAATGCATTACTTGCCGACCAGGTTAGTCTGGTCGGTAGCTTGCTCATCGGCTAACACTAAGGTCGCGGATTCGAGTCCCGGCTCAGGGTTATTGTTATTCTCTTGTCCGAATGAGTTTTATCTTCGAACTTGAGAGGTGCAAAATGACCATAGCCGTCAACGCACCCAATAAAAAAATACTGCTACTACGATACATATTAAATGTAGAGAAGAGAGAAATGTCAAGTAAAAGGATGTGACGAATAGAGTAGAACAGAGCATTCGGAAAAATGTTTCCCTGCATTTCACTAAAACGTTGACAATTTGCCATGCTTATAATGCAGAATGCAGCATCGAAAGTTCTCCTTGTGCAGCTACCGATCTTAATTTAAAGCATTTAAGGAATTCACAAGTAAACAAAATATGAATTTTAGTTAAAGGTAGTTACTTTATATGAAGTATGCTGTCCCGGAACGTTAATAAGATATGGTTGACAGATATATGATGCTAGATATATATTTAAAAAGAATATAAACAGAAAGTGGTGGTAAGATTATGAGGTAGAAGAGATACGTATTGGAACCTGTCACCAACCTCTTCAATATTTATTCTCAAAATCCCTCCAAGGAGACCTTTGAATATCCAAGAGGTATTGTTGTGATGAGATAAGAAAGGACAAAGAGTAAAACATGCAGGTGATCAAGCAGTTCCGGAATAATGATAAGAGGAGCTACAGTGTACACATAACGAAGAACGTAGTCAAAGAAGGTAAATAATTCGGAATGAACTTAAATGTAGGAAAGATAATTATTTAGAGTGAGTAGAAATGGAGAAAACATTAATATATATGCAGAGAAGGGAAGACTGTTGAGTCAGTAAAATGTTTTCAGGATTGGGGAAGCCTAGTAAACTGGATAGGAAGCTTTGTCCAGGAGATTTGAAAAATAATATCTATGGCCAAGATAGCCATTGAAAAGCTGAAAGGATTTTTACGGCAAGTGGAACCTCAATACAGATTATAAAGAGACTAGCCATTTTTTTGTTTGGAGTATGGTGATTAATAACGTTGGAACATGAGCTGAAAAAAGAAATGTGGAAATCACTCGAAAGTCTTGAAAAACAGTTGCGGAGTGTAATGCCTAAGGTACGGAGAAGCTAAGAAATGAGGAAGTACTGATGAGAATAAGAGAATAATGAAAACTCGTGATAGAAATCGAAAATAAAGGTCATATTGGAGCATATATTACGACGTAATTGCCTAATTGCGATATGTAGATTCACCCAAGAAAAAAATTGAAGGAAAGCAAGGAAGAGGCAGGAGGAGGATTGGGATATTTGATGACATAAAAAAATAGCAGAAGTTACATTGAAATTAAATAGGATACTCAGGACATGTCATTGCGTTGGAGGACATGCCATTGAAATAGGTCCTCAGTTTCAGTTTCAGTGAATAAAATCATTATCAGCATTCTAATGTTTTATGCTAAACGGTATATTTCTCTGAATAATAGATTTATTACTCAATTTATGATGAATTCGGGAGAGTCATTGTAGTAAACCGGAAATATTTTTTCTGTGCAAAATTTTTTTTTCTTACGTGCTGTTATTACTACGGTTGCAAATGAACACACCTTTACATATGCTCTTATCATCTATGAGCATGGCCGTTGTGAATTTTATCTACTATTCCGTTAGCAGTGGCAGGTTATCGTTAAAAAGTAAATTTAACCCAATTGCCCATGAGTTGAATTTATGTAAACTGAAAAAATAGTCTTTGAAAATCGTTGTAATTGGCTCGTGTAAATTTATTCCGTCAACTTAAAAAAAACTACTGTCTTCACCTTAAAGAGCTACGTTGTATCCAGTAGTGGTATTTACTATTACCTTCTCTAAAATAATTTTTATGGCTTTTTCTTCTAAGAATGTCTCGACTTACGTCATTATTTCAGATTTGTTGACCAAAATACCATGAAAATCAACCTGTGTATATTGTTCACGTAAAACTCGAAAGATACATAAAATTTTATGTTGTATATCATCAGGCTTAACTATGTGGAAATCCATTTCTGAGAAAAGGATCCGGTACCTGATGATGACGCCGTAGCGTTGAAACTAGTTGCACCAGATTAAAAATCAAGTGGAAAAATATGGAGTACATTATTCCTTTTCTCAAAATGTAATGTGACTGATCACCATGCCATTCGTAATTGTTTCATGCCCTCCCTCTTGAATTTTCCACCACGCCCGGCACGAATGAGAAGGATGGGTATTGAAGCGCCTCAAACCGGAGGCTAGTTCTTTTGATCTGCGATTAGCCCTTTCATGAATTGAAAAACCTTTCAGGAGTCTCCCTTCCTACTCCTCCACTCGATTCCCGTCTCTCTTCTCTGTCTCCACAATATGTGTCATCGGGTTGCACTCCTGTGGACGAATCAAGAGGGAGGGAGAGTCAAGTCGGTTCCAGTGCGCCGGATTTGGTTGCCATTGTTTTCTGGCTGTCGAGGTTTCCAAGAGCGAGGGACGAACTGCTCCAATTGAGAGGGAGGGAGGGGGGAGAGGCTTGAGAGAGAGAGAGGGCGCCTTTGTCCCCGTATCTTGCATAGTTGGCGGCTATTGGTGCTGTCTGAAGGAAGAGGTTGGTTTTGAAGGGGGTTGCCAGATAGTGTCGACAGAAGGAAAATAATTCACCCACTCTTCCCTCCCCATTCACTTTTTAAACGGTGGCTGGAGCTCAACATACTTCGGGCGGTGTGCGTCAAGTATTCACGGGTGAAAACTATGTCAATAGATCTACTCGCGAATAACTAAAATGGGATAAACATAAAAAAGTAATTTATATAACCTCCTGGAATTTCATTCCGTAGGTTTCACTTGTCGACTTTGTTGCATCGATGCATACCGGAAGAATTCGTATCGCGAATTTACTATCTTACTGTATCGCACTTATATTTACTGTTTTGATCGGCACTTAAGTCTGATGATCGATGGGAACCGAGGAATTTATAAGTTCTCTTGAAGGTAGTCGTGACGGGGATTGAAAAACACTGCTAATATTATATTTTAGCCTCCGACTTTAAATCGTAGGACGCTATAGACAGTGAAACATAGTACGTAAGTCATGTGAAATCCCTTTACCTAGAATATTCTTGCACTTATTTATGAAAACTTCTGCAAATTATATATTTATTTTTGTGGTATTTAAGAAGGCCTTTCTGTTGACTCTATTGCACGGTACTGATTTGGCGTGCTCTAGGTCAGTTTAAGGGCGATTCGTCAACTGTGCTGTGGAGTTTTTAAGCTCCAAAACATTTTTGGAAATGTAGTTCGCAAGGGAGATGTAATTTACTCCCTATTTTTAAAACAAGAATTTAACATGCAGCAGAGAACCAGGCGAGCTCATTCTAAAACAATTTCGCGTCGCAGGTTTTCATTTTCAGATTTAATTTTGTTAGGTCGATTGAAAATATCGCTTGAATTTGGTAAAAACTAATAAAGTATCTAGGTGATATATTAAAAGTGTGGACCTTTTTCTCCGTGGAGCATGACAGATTTCATCTTTCACAATAATTGAGTTTTTATCTTTAAATGAAATTTTATCTTTACTCTATACATGAGGTAAAATTACTCTATTGCATCTTATTTTGAAATTAAGGTATGAGTTGCTCCGTCCAAACATGCGTTGTAAGTTTCAATTTAGTGTTATGAACGACTATTTTGTTGGCGTGTTGTGATTATACTACCACCGTTCTCCATCAAAATGACGGATGTTAGGGAATACTATGCATGCTTGCTTCAAGTCCTAAATGTTATTTTGAATTTGTTCAAATGAATAGTCCAAGATTGAAATATTATGAAGTTTTAATTTTTTGTGTCTTGTTTATAAACACCACTGAGTCTATAGGTCCAGTGCTGGTTTTAAAAGGTAGGATTGCGATGATCAGTGGACACTTATCGTTACATTCAGCATAGTATAATTATTCAGGAGGTAGGTAGGCTCAGTCAGATATACATTTAAAAAACAGCGTTGTTTTTCTCTGCGCATTTGATTAATATTCATATCTGATAGAACTAATACTGGCCAGTTTTCTCTCACTCATCAGGAATAGGGTTTTTCCCAAATTTAATGTAGAAATAATACTAGAAAAACATCACACGATATTTGTATTCCTCGGATATAGCTTTCAAAATATATTAATTAAAATAGGGTTATTTTTTGTTTATCAATAGGCAATAAATTTTACTTTTTAATACGATAGATGAAGTTGATATGCGTCTTATTCTTTGTAATTCCATCCCTTATCCAGATTTTGACGATCTTTGGAGGAAGTAAAATGCGAATGTTTGGGATTTATTTCGCGACTGTTCTATCATATTGGATTTTCTCTCTGTAATATTTATTCGGCGTATAGGAGCAACTTCTGAGCATGATGAGTGATTTCCAAAATTCAGTTTGCTTTACAATTGACCTCATTCTTTTTCCAGTTAATCGGAGTAAAAGAGATAAATTAGGCTATTAAGATAAATTAGGCTATTAAGATAAATTAGGCTATAAAACAAAAGGCTATTAAGCATCGTGTTTTGAAAACTAATGACTTAAAAATTTCAAATTAACTGTCATGGCTCAGAGCATAGTTATTGAATTTATATACTTTGAAGTATGTTGTAGACATTTATGACTAATATTCAATTACGATTTTGTAAGAATTACACTTAGAGCCTTGGTGCGATGAAGGGACACACAATGAAATGAAAATGTAGCACTTTACACTAAATAAATACTTCACTACGAAGCCATCATCAGGCACAAGATCAAGTGATAGAATTATTACCGGTACTTTTCAGGCACAAGACCTGATGATGTGTCAGTGAGTCGAAACGCGAGTCGTAGTTAAGTATTTGTTTTGTTAAAAAGTACTATATTTTTCATTTTATCATTAGATTTTCTACATATTCTCTACTTTTGTTCATTTGTCTTCATTTAAATGAGTAAACGCTTAATTCCGTAAATAATATTCAACTAATGTAAATTTAGAACAGCATTAGTGCTTTTAGCATCATTCATAAGGAATGATACTTTTATGGCATAAGAAATATAGCCTGGAACGAGGGAATAGCCTACCGCTTCCGTAAACAGTCCTCCATCATGCTGTCTTCTATGAGGTCGCGATTCAGACCGTGATTTCGTCTTGCCAGCAGGCTTCATTCCTTTGCTTCAGGCTTCATTCCTTCCATTCACCAATTCAATCCAGGATCTCCCTCCTGCAATCTTACTTATGCTCCTCCTGATGCGATCGAGACGTATGTGATTCCGTGAATTATAAGCCCACAATAACTCAGAACTACTTCAAGCCATATTGAAATTTGCATCCAGGTTTACGTGTCATTCACAATTACGTGTCATTTCCTGCAGGCTGTACAATAGCCAGGAAGCATCCGTCTCCATATTCACTTCTCTAAGAAATGTCCTTTATAGAGTTTTTTGTATCGTGCTGCCCAAGTGTTATGACCGTGTATACTCATGCTTTGGTTAATCAATTCTGTTTGCGTTGAGTTTTACGATATTTTCATATATCATTAAGTAAGTACCGATATAGTTTCTAATTGTATATTGTATGAATTTGACTTTGGCTTATTATCCCCGTCAACATGCGTAGAGAAATGCGAATGAAGTTCATGAGAAAAAGGAATAATGTACTACGTATTTTTCCACTAAGATTTTTAATCTGGTACGATTAGTTTCAACGCTACGGCGTCATCTTCAGGTGACGCCTTAGCGTTGAAAGTTAAGATGACGCCGTAGCGTTTAAAC
>WURS02070810.1:0-10432 GCA_011762765.2 Rhinocypha anisoptera | reverse complement strand
GAATGTCTATAAGTGTGTGCGTGTGTTCGTTGTTGCTGCTCATCTGAGATTTTCCAAAGTATATATATATATATATAACCATATAGCAATATGCCTATGTCAGACTAGAGAACGAAGCTGGCTTGTAGAAATATTAGCTTGTTTTATGAGTAGAAGCTTTGAAATGATGTTTCACATTTTTCTGTATGAGAAATTACTATTCTGCTGTCTAATAATTTGCTCACTTTTGGCATATAAAAATTTCACTCATTCTTTCTTTATATTTTATTCCACCTACTATATTATCATTTAAAGTTTACAGAAAAATCATATAACATTTTTTCCAGTGAAATGAATAATGTATAAGCCAGCGATAAGTGCTGAAGATCTCAAAGAAAACTACGTTATTTTCTCTCATTTTTCCTCTTTCCACACAGAAATATTCTATCTATATTCACGATAATCGATTCTTCATTTATTATATTTTTCTGTCACATAGGTAAACTTATATTTAAAGGTACAATATTTTCTGAATACGATTGGAAAGAATAAGTTCTTTTTTGAGATATTCATATCAGATAGAGAAAGTATTTTAGTCGAGAATGAGAGTGAAATATTGAAAACGAGAAGCGGAAAGTTATAACTGAATCCACTCTTCGTTTAGTTGGAAGGAAAAGTTAGCTGATACATTGTTTTGAGCAGAAAGGATAATTTATTTACCCTTTACGCATTTGGAGCGACATTGGAAAGGAAACAGAAAGATGGATGCTAAAATAAATATGCCCTGAAAATGAACAAGTGACATCTAACTGATGGCATATTGAAAGTGGAACTTTACTTGATTCGACAACAAGAAATTTTTTCATCGCTCTAGAATTTTTAACATATGGATTTTAATGCATCTGACTTAAATCATGAGTAATGATTTCCACAGCCGTGGTGAAACGAATAGGATGGAAAGGCCATTTGTTGGAAAAATGTGGCGCTGCGCATTCAGTATAATAGTTTACAGCTAAACATTTCGTCTCCTTTCTACAGTAGAGAGCATGAAGTCTAAGATGGATGAACATAGGGCAGTCAGAAACGCTAGATAGAGTATATTACTAAAGTTTCATTTCATTTGATTTAAAAAATCACTTTGAATATGGGTGAAAATCGCACTACCTCGATTTAATTCTGTCATAGGTTGTTATCCTTCGGTTACTCTACGGATTAATCGTGTATTAATCGAAAAGATAGTCAAAGGAAGAAGAAGAGAAATTTTTTAGGAGAGTCGTATTTGAAAACTCTGACAGCTTGCATGTAATACCATCCTCCTAATGGCCAATGGGGCCTATTGTAGCCATGGCCTGCGTAAATTACACATCCCGAAGAGTTTTCCGATTCATTGCCATCCCTGGAAACAGGTGGGAAATAAATAAAATGATCTATAATATTTTATCTACGAAGTCAAGGCGCTGTTAAACTTGTTGTTTAAACTTCAATTTTCAAAAATTATTTTTAATATTATAACATCATTCCTTATTATAGTTCTCACACAGGGGAAATACTCGTCCAACATGTGCGACAGCATTCGATAATGGCTTCTTTCTCCAGCAGCGATTCCTTGCAATGCGATACAATCGAACTTTTTCTTTAAACGCCTTATTACCCATAAAATAGACTAGTATTTTTCCCGTGTCGAAAAAAGTTAACGATATTGAGGCTCCTAACCACATGGGAATTACTGGTCATGAAAGAGTCAGCAAAGAAGGTGATTCTTAAATATGATATGGACTCGTTGCATTTATCTGCGGTGGATTTTTAGGTTACTTTGTTGATCGTAGTCTTGGGGCAGTGGATGGGAACGCTGCTATTCTTTGACAACCATATATCACCTGCTGTGAAGCTGTTAGTGTCAGAGTGACTACCTTCCTTCAGGAATAGACGGAGCAAAAAATTCATCATTTCATGTTTGAAGGTCTGAGCTCAGGTCCCCTCCTACCCTGTCACAGAAGAGAAAGCACAGCCTCGCTCTGGAAGGTGTAACTCTCCTCAGAGTGTGAAACCATTCATGCAAAATGTTACAAGTAACGGAACGTTCGTGACAGACAGCCTTAGGGCTGAAAGAGGAACTTTACGAGGGAGTAATCTTATTTTCGTCACTGTTTTATTCTTATCAAAAGAAATTTTCTTTTCGATTATTTCAGATGATCGGCTAAGCTAAAGGTCATAGATTCGAATCTCATCCAGAGCAGAGCGGTTGTGTTTCTTCCTCCCGAACTTCCTTAAATAAATTTTGCAATAATAAAAAAAAGAGAAACAGATGAAATGAATTCTATTCCACTAGGTACTGAAGCGCTCTATTCCACGTTAATAGGAAGTGGAGGGGAACGTCAAAAATTTAGAACGAAATTATCCTTGTGGCTTTGTTTTGAGATGCCTTCGTTGTAGAGTAGTCCAAATAAAGAAAAATGTTGCGGTGGGTAACCAAGGTAAATAATGCTCGACCTCTGGATATTTGCCAAGCCTTCTACAGCAGCCTTGCCTATTTTTAAAAATCACTTCAGTCGTATAGAAGTTGAGATCTCATTTTATTTTCAATTTTGTTGACATTAACTTAGAAACATATTTGATTTTGAATATTTGTGGCCGGGAGGATCGCAGTCGATATGTAATTCGCATCTCAACAAATAATATGGTAAGTTACTGTGGACAAAGAAAACTCAGCTGTTAATCATAAAATTAGTTTTGTAATAAAAAACAGATTTTGTATAAAACATATGAAGCAAAATATGTGGAAATGAGCATTTTGCTAATTGCTCATTTCTAATATTTCAATTTTACTAATTCTATTTACTGTCGTCATAGTATGAACTTCTCCGATATGGCTCTTACTCCTGATTTTTATAGGTTAAAACTAGTAATTCTAACAAATAACAATGGAGATGGTAAAGCTGTATATGTATTTATAAACCACCGGATTCATTATCTCTTTACCTATTAAATCTTATTATCCATATGTTTCTACTATCGGTGATCGTTGATAGCAAAAATTAACCAATAAGTAGTAACCTTCACAGTATTAAATCCTTAAAAAGTCTGTTTATCAAAGTAACTTTTTTATATTTTTTCATTTTAAGTTTTTAATGGTAAAATGTCAGTTACGGAAGGTTTAACAAATATGTAATCCTAAATTCACATAAAAGGCACTCGAATGAAAATACGAGAACATATTGATAACGTGAGGATCATGACTAAAAATTACTAAGAAAAGCAAAATATTAGTTTTAATTTAGAAGGGTATGCAACTACCTAACAGAATTAATATTTTCTATATTTCCATAAAAAGTTGTTGCATAATAAAATATTTAACAGTACTTTTTTGTTTTAAGTGTGGTAATTTTTAACACCTGTCATTCCTCAGGATGTCAGAAAAATCGAAAAAACCTATGTTTGTTCTATATGGTGCAAAATGACCTTTGCTGTCGACGCACCTAACCCTAATAGTGTGATATATACTTCATAATGTTTAATTTTTTGCTTGGACCCAGAGGGATTTGTAAACATGGCTTATCCTGTCGGGTGAAACTTCAATTCTGATATTAAAAACGTTTTGTCAACGTGGCTATTGGTATTTTACATGTGTCAGTGGATATATTTATGGCTCCGGGCATTTAGGGCCTTTGAGTCATTGAAAATCATGCCCATTGACCCTACGTCTGCGTCATTAGGTATATATTTATTAATTCGTGGCTCAGGGATTTGATTTAACACTCCAAGATCCTTCTTCCCATTTTAATTACTTTATTTATGCAGTTCTCAAGGTTCGGACGCAGCTTGACTGTGGAAACGACTTTGTTGTTTGCAGAATAGTTTATTTTTTTATAAAAAGGATAGCGGATCTTGTTTCCCTTTACTTCCACGATTCTCGTGGGTTAGAATAAAGTTTTCTCAATAGCGTGAACTATGCACAGGTGTTTCGGGCTTTCATTCCGAGGCAGCCAAGAGAGAAAAAAAGCATTCCGCTTCCTGCTTCATTACACCGAGCCCCACCCACGTGCTGCTTTCTCCATCTCTCACCCTCACTCATTCCCCACCTATCAGACATGAGGCATTTCCCAGGCAACAAGCAGCATAAATCGTGACTCCTTCTCTCCTTTTTCCTCCGCTCCCTCGCACTACAAACACTGTGCGACAAGCGTTAATGGAGTATTCATCAAAGCTCGTTAGTTTGCTCGGGAGGGTTTTTGCTCTCGTTAATCTAATGGTAAAGCAAACACCAAGAGAAAGAGAGAGACGGAGAAAAGGAATATGAGCTTGTTGGAATTAAGAACAGACTTTCAACGGGGATTAGTCTATTTAAGGTACACAGCACGAAAGGGGCGGATGGAAAAATACTTGCTCGAAGGAGCTACGTGGAGGGAAACGAGGCCAGGCAGGTTAATTTTATTCAGTTATTGATGGAGAAAGACAGAAATATTAAGAAGGCCTGTGCGCGAGTAATGAATGCTCCTACCTGCGGTGGAATTTCGGGCGCGGTCCAAGACTACTGGTTCCTCCACGCAAATTCTACGAATTGGCTTGAATGTTTTCTGAGTGGACAAATTAAGGTGAGAGAGTTGGGGTTATTCAAACCGAAAAGGAACAATTTTGGAAGGATATGCAAAATTCCAAAAAGAAAAAAAGATATTCCTGATGGTAGCGTCGCGGCGATATTGGGAATCGGGAATTAGTAGAGGATGAAGGCTTGTGAGGGACCGATTCAGGGATACTTTATAATACGGTTAAGTATAAAATTCAGAGTAAATAACGTAATAGTGTGGGGGATGTTAAAGGGTTTATGGCTGTTGGAATACAGTTTGTACGCGGCGAAGCGTTGTATGAACAAGACTCGAGGGAACGTAGGTATGCAGTAGAATGAAGAGGCCTATACGTTGTGGCATAGTTACATAGTGCCCAGAGATACGCTACATACTCCATTAATTAGCAAACCAGTCCTGATTGAGAAACGGAATATATAGTGAGAAGCAAACGCTTATTTATTCATTTGCTACTACGGGGTTATGACCTAGGTTTTACCGGTTTATTCGTAAAGGGGTACAGAAGAGGTTTTTAGGTAGGGAAGAAAGAACGAAAGCAAGTAACTACTTAGAATATAAAGAGGGCGTAAGGAGGGACTAGGATTGTGTGTTTAAAAATATTATGAAATTTGATTTTGAATTAGTTGCTTAAGAAACGTTTTTCCTGTATATGTTATATCACAATGAAGTTTGTGCTTAGGTAAATTTATAGTGATAGGCTATTGCTCGATCATTGGCGAAAAGAATCCTAGAATACCTATTTTTCGGTTAATTTATTAAAAGTCGAGGATCTATCGTCGAGGATCGATATAAAGAACAAATATTTGTTTGATTTCCCGTCTGGTGACTTCAATGCGTGATTTGGAATATACATGCGGGCGTTATTGAATTTTTAAACCCATGTACCTGACTCGTAGGACTGAGATTATCTAGAAGACTGGAAATGTTAGAAAAGATCAGATAAGTTGAATTTAAAGGGACACGGAATACGATCGGTATTAACCAGAGCAGCGAGACACCAAATGCACGATATGACTGGTGTGGTAAGATTTCATGCCATGGAGATTCAGGGCATTGTGTGGATGTAGATATGTTCAAGGTGTACACACGTCACTATATTTTTAAAATTCTATTTTGAATTAGTCTGCGTAACTCAAATCACTTCCACCATTCTCACCCGAACAAACTGGAGTGATAACCGGTAAAGCGTCTGCGAGCAATAATTTTGTGGAATTCCACCAAGTGATGTATATAAAATCGCTGATTGGATCAAATAACACAGTAGATGACTGGAATGTGTTGAAGGCAATGAGTTACCGTAGCGACACAGCTTAAATCTCATCCGTTCTGAGTTATCTCGTAAGTTCCGTCAAAAGCCACCGGGAAAATCTCTAATGAATTAATATTCATTAGGGCCGTAATTTTTTAAATTTTCATTACCTTTTTATGAATGAACGCCGGATAGAGATCATCAACACAAACATTTTCAGTTTCCATTTGTCGAATTAACTTACGAAATCGATATTTCTTTTTATTGTGAACGCCCATATTCCATTCTTTTGTGCATCACTCTTTGATAATGGTGTCTGCAATACACATTCAGCATGCATTTGAGATTTAAGTGATAATTATATGCAATCAAGCTTTGAGCATTGAATGTGTATTTGTGCACATGCTGCCTCGAGCGTGGTACTTACCCGAAAATTTAACGCTTTTAAGACAATATTATACAAATTATTATTTTCGAGGGGCTTTTATTGTATTAAAACAGCTATTAACGGAGTTTATATTACTAAAATAAATCATTAACTATTTATAATACCCTTTTATTTCATTTGCAAATTAAGGGTAACACTTATTTCAGTGCAAATTTGTTCATAATGGGTGTTGAGTACATGTTAACTTTTGGAAGATCTTGAGAGCATGGCACAGTAATAATTTTGTAACCCTCATTCGTGGCTCTTAGGGAACGATTTTAGTCAGGGCAAAAACCATATAAACGACCGGTTTCATGATGGAAGGTAATGTTAAAGATTTTCTGAAACTCGTATACTGAACTCCATAAAAATTTAGGAAGCATCCGTGGATATAAAACGAGTGCTCAGACACCGCATTGAAAAAAATGGAGAGGTTGTAAAAATTCTGATATCACATGGGATTAATTAAGCATTGCAGATATCGCCCATGGTCTGTCTGAATAAGCTCCTCAAGCTCGCGCTGCATACACCATAAACCATGTGAGAAGGAGACATTGCGGTAGAGTGAGCAGAAGGAAGGCGAGAGAAAGAGAGGGAAATGGAACGAGGAGCCGTGGAGCGGTGAATCGGTGGACGAGGGAGGAGGAGAGAGTTAGGGCGTCGGTGAAGCGGTTAGAGGAAAAGAGGCAGGGCAGGGGGGGGGGGGGGGATGCTGGAAGGGAATGAAGCTTTATCTCACTGAGCGGAAGAAAGGAATTTAAGAATTGGGAAGTGAGAAAGGAGGGAAACTTTTGGCCTCTTGCAGCCACGGCTTCTAAGTGTTATTGTTGTGCTGCCATTTCTTCTTCCCCGTGTTCGCAATGGATTGCTCAGTTCATTACTCTTTCGTGAAGGAGGCTGACGGGAGGGGGGGGGGGTTGATTATTCACAGTTGAAACTCATGCACGTGGCTTAATATATATCTCCAGTCTAACTCCATCTCTTTCGGGGTAAACTTACTGTCTTTAAGTATTTGAGTTGTTATTATTCATTCACGTTCAAATTTCATGCCATTTAGTAATAAAATAAAGGCTCAGATGCTGCTCCCATTACCGAAATTTCGACAAAATCGAGTAAGGCATATAAGTATGGGGGGGGGAAGACAACCAAAATTCTTGGAAAATTATGTAGCCCGTGAAACCTAATAAGAAACCTCAACACATTGGTATACCATATAGCCAAAAGTTCGTTCCAAACGATGAAGTTGTTTACTAGTCGGAACTTCTGGGATACACCAACCCGCAGGCAAACTTATTTCGCTATGGCTTTTGATAAGGATCTCTTCTTAACAGGGTCTGACGTTAGTTCGGGAATAAAAAGGGGGAAGGAAGTTCCATGAAAACAGCAGAGGGCCTCGTAAAAAAGGAAGCGGAAAGAAGGAAAGAAATCGTGATAGGATTCAGCAGACTACTTTTGGAGTGTGAAAAATAAAGTGTCTCAGGGGTGTTTCAACGGAGATGGAGGGAGGAATGAGAATGTTCCCGTTTGTAGTTAACGAAACGGGGAAGCACTTGATCGAAATAAAGTCGGATGAAAACAGGTCATATGTTTAGTCTTATCGAAATTGGAAGAAACAAGTCTTACGGATGTTCTGCGTCATAAAATACGAGTGCTACACTCCTGGCAGACGAAAGAGGACGCGTCAACAGCTGGAGTATCACAAGAAGTATCGCAAGACCAAGTTTTGCTATGAAATGAATGTCTTCGTACACTATCGTTTCGGGTTGCTTGCTTGTAGATAATCGAAAATAATATCCCCAATGAAATTCAATGATCGAAAGTCCTGAATTCAAATTTATTCAAATTTTACGTAGAGAAATAATTTGATTTAATGTCATCCATACAGCCATTTCCTGAGTTATGCTTGAAATTATTATCACAGAATTCAGGGAGAAAGTGTCACCAAAATTTTAAAGGGCACCCGTATTTTATATAGATTCTATGAGTTGGTTTGTGAAATATTTTGACATGCATTTTCTAAAAATTCGGCTTACTGTCCAAATTGCTCCTCCTTCATATGTTTAAAAATTTGGCCGGCCATGGTGGTGACGGGGTAACGTTCTCTTCCGCTGCTTCGTAGGTCGCAGGTTCCAATCCCGGCTGGGACGATTTTCATTCTCCACCTGCGGTATTGATGTATGTGTTTGGTCCTCGCCTCGCACATCACTGGATTATAACTTTTGTATCACGATATAATTATTATAAGTTTATTGGTATGTCATTTATCTCAATAATTTTCAAAATTTGACGAGACATTCTTAAAATTAATTTTTAAAAACAATATTGTTCCTTTATTCAAATTATTATGTATGAATTACATAAAATCTCTTTATCCAAATGTAGCACATAAGTCAACAATTCAATAGAGTATTTCTACTGAGAGTAGTATAAAACTCTTTGAGATTGTTATTACAAAAAAGCACAACGGGTATTGAGAGTTAAATACAACATACAATATTTAGTTCATTATTTAGTCACTTTAATACATGATAGGTTCATTTATTACATTTCTAATTGCTGTAATAGTTTTTGAACTATTGAAATGTAATTAATTTCAGCTTACAAAAAGAAATACAGTTTACAAAAACAAAAAAGGAACTAATATAACAGCTTTAAGTCATGAGTTCTCATCTTACATTCCTTAAACAAACATAATAATAAGCATTGAATAATGAATATTGATTTTTTTCTTCCGCCTTTAGCTACTGCGGTTCCACCATACCCAAAAGGGATTGTTGGTAGAGTCCGTAATAACAGCTTACATACTTAATAATGCCTAACAAAATACACCAATTGACATAATTGCGCATGTTAATAGAACATTCCGTCATAGATCCAAGAGAAAAAATGAATGAAAAAATTTCATATAAATGTTGTTAATGCCATCTTGTATTTGTTCTAAATTAGGAGGGACATAACATTCATTTCATTTTCAAATAGCTCTTGGATAAAGTTAGAATGAGGAATTTTCTCTATGGTTAATATCCTTGTAATTTGCTTCGCTGGCATAAATTCATGAAAGAATACAATAGGGCTCTTGAAAAACTCACTGAAATATCATTTTGAAGATAACTTTGAGGAACCTTATACGAGTTACAATCGCTCCATGAAGAGTCGAGGTTCAGACTCCAGTTATGAAAGAGTCATTAAGTGTCTGACCGCTTACCAAACTTCCATTTCTCGTCCCCCCCCCCTCCTTAAAAGACTTTGACGCAGGCCGTTTGGGAATGAAATATGCAAGTTCACGGGAGACTTTTCTTCATTCATCTGGAAATAGTTGCATCAGCGGGGTTCAAAAATCCTATGAAGGGAGGCAATTGGGTTGAAAAAGAGCCAACCGCAGTGGGGGAAGATTAGTCATAAATGGGCATTAATGAAAGCCAAAGTTAAAATACCTTTCCCTTTATCAACAAAACGTTGAGCAAAAAAGGAATGGAGCCAAAGGGTGTATCCCGCGTAACTGAAAGATTCTCTTATTTTTTGCTTGTGCTTTTCCTCCTCATCTCTTAGCGCCCTACTGACGACGGAGGAAGAATAATGTCAGTACTTTGAGGGAAAGCGGAAAGAGTTTGCGAAAAGCTTGATGGGTATTTATGCCTCCGCACTGTAATAAAGCCAACGGATTTTCCATCTCCATGGAATTGGACGACTGCGGCGCAGGGAGGGCCAAAGATGGGGTCGGAGTGGGGAGAATAAACGTAAAAATAAGTAACGAGGGCTAGTGCGTTATGGAAGTCTGGACGCTTGTGTATCATTGGGGCTTGTTGGGTAATTGTAGCGGGTCCCTCGAAGTGTGCCTAGGAAAAGGCCTGGGTGGGGGAGAGTGGGAGATGAGGGACGAAATGAGAGTACCGGCCAGCCAAAGGGAGAGTGTAAGTGGGGGAACAGAAACAGCGAGCGAGAGAGAGAATGGTTGGGGAGATTGGGGTTGGCGGATCGAGCGTCCTGGCGCGGCGTACCGGGGGAGGGTGGGTGAGACAAAGAGTCTTGATGAGGAGTGAGATTGTTAAGAGCGGGCTACTCGATCCCCCCTTTTTCTAACCCTTCGAGGAAGAGAAGAACGGAGGGAGAGACAAGGAAAGGGTGAAAGATGTGCCTTGGGGGCAATAGTCCACGAAGGGGGGGGGGGGGGGGTGATGGGGGGGGGGGGGAGGG